>JAOEHY010032944.1:34732-83723 GCA_025447955.1 Psilopsiagon aurifrons
GGATAAAAGCCTGCAAAAGAAAGAAAACTAAAAATCTGAACCAATAAAACCAGGAATAGATTTTCTGCCAGAACAAAGAATGAAGCAGGGACATGAGGAGCTTCCTTATGCTCTGCTGTTACCAGCAAACCAGAAAGCAATGGCTCACACACTTAACAGTAACAGCATCGCTAACTGGGGAAGCAGAACGGGCCAAGGTGACAAAGGAGAACATGCAAAAGGAAAATCCAAGCAAACAGTGATCAGCTGCACTGTGCTCTCTTCACATCTCATCTCTCAAGGCTGACACATGCTGACACCCCCAATAGAAAGGGCACCATGCCTGCAGAAAAGGGGCTCAGCCTCATCATGTGCAGCAGCAACAGTGAAGCTCCTCAACCTCAGGGGCACATGTTGTCTTCCCTGATGTTACCAGCTGCATTAACATCAAACTGGAAGTTTGCTTGACAGAGATGGCCAAGCAAACCACTTTCCTCTCCCACAACAGGAAGCAATATGCCAAAAAGACTGCACAACCAAAAAGCTGGGAGATGATGACTAGTCACCCCGCAGCATGGCAGCCTCAGTGGCTAACAAACAGCAAAGGACCGACGCCCCCTTGAAAGCAGCTACAAACAAGCCACTCTTATGTTTCAGCCTATTCGTGTACAAGTGATCTGCGCTGCATCTCTGAGCTGAACAGGACAGTGACTGGAAGCTGCCCAGGCACTGACACTGAAGCTCTCCTGCTTGTGTGAGCTGCAACAGATGACAACAAACGAACCCCTGCTACTGCAATAAAGAAAAGGATACCAGTCCTGGAAGGATTTTTAACTACCATACCCAGCAGAGTTAACAAGAAGCATAAAACACAAAAGCAGAAATGCCTGGAGCTCATTTAAATTTAAAAAAAAAAAAAACAAACAAATCAGCAATATTCATTTTCAAAGGACAGGACTGCAAACCAATATCCAAACCCTGACTTCCTGTCTGCACTCTGCAGCAAACAGTTCAATTTACAGTTGGTGGCCCCCATTCTCAGCTCCCTACGCTGGTATCTACAGAATTAACTTTTATAAAGCTAACAGAGAGACAGGAGTGATGTCTCCAACCCCTAGTGTTTGTTGTGTCGATGGGAAAATAAACAGAAAACAACTCAGTGCAGCCTTAGATTGGGTAAGCAAGGAATGAACTTCAAGGCTTAAAAGACCTGGAGAGGTCTCTGTAGTAGCTGCACCAGGACACCCAACCAGCTGCCCCGCAGCAACAGCAGGAAAAGCCACGACCATTTCTGTTGTGTGATCCCTGTTTTACACTGCTGTGCTTCCAAAGACATCAGTACAGAGTGCAGGGATCCACACCTTCGAGTTGCACCTGAGGGAAGCAACAATGAGCTGAGCCACTTAAGCAGATAATGCCCTGTTAATGCAGGTCTAATACATGGCACAATGCTCCAGGGAGCCAACAGGCTAGCAGAAAGAGTATCAAATCCAAACAAGACTCACAGCCCTTTTTTATGGTCTAATATGCATGGCACATTATGAAGCGATCAGCCATAGGGTGATGTCTGCTCTTCCTCTATGAGCACCCAAGTATTACTAAATTAAGTGTACCACGCAACTCCAAATTAAGTTTTTACAAGATTTGTGCCAGATACTGCCAGGCATTGAGGTTCAGCTCTACCTAGCAGGACAGCCATTCAGTTCGTACTGCACTCAATAGGGCTCAAGGCCACCTGGCACCTTTCAGCATCTTATCTAGGTACATGAGCACGTGCTTTGCTGCTACCACGAGAGCACTGTTGTGGAGAGGTGCACAGCTCAGGAAGCTGAACATGTCAACAACCCCATCAACAACCCCACAGATCCTCAGTTTACAGAAAAACCCCAAGCTGGATACTCGTATTGCCTTAGGGCAACACTGTGGCAGAAGCAGCCCATTTCCCCACAGGAGCAGATGTCAGCAGGTGTTTACATGCACTGCTCCTTTTTGCAGCTGGCTGTTACACGAAGGAAGGAATGCCAAGCATAATGCAATAGTAGTACAATCACACGGTGTTTCACAAGGGGTTACATCCATACTATTTATCTGCCCAGCTCAGCAGTGGAGCATCATCTAAAATAAATATTTCATCAGTTATTTCAGGGGATGACAGTGGTGGTTCTGCCAAGGACAGCATACTGACCCGAATGAGATCCATTTCCTGACTACTTTCCATAAACGTCCAAATCTTTGGGCTTATCTCCTCCCATATGCCCCCGAGGTCACGAAACACACCCAGCTCCTGGAATGTCCTGTTCACCTGTCGGCAAAGAAGAAGAGGAAGGTTATTTCCAAGAGCTGGCAGAGATCCACAGCAGGCAAAGAGGGTGCATTGACCTGTCAAGCAAAGTACGGATTACTGCTTATATTCAAAACAGCAGTTCAGCTTCTGCAAGGACCAGAGTAGGGAAAATCAAGTGCACTTGTAAGAAAAACAACAGGGAGTGTGGATGCCTGTGGCTAAGCACTGCGTTTCAAGCCTTCATGGTGAATGACTCTGCGTTGGAGAGGAAGGGCACACAGAAGCAGCCGCTCCTCATGGGCTAGAAGAGTTTCGTTGAGGGAGCTTGTGGAATTAGATAGCACATTAAGTAAACCACAATTAGAAATTATTGAGGATCTGCTGACCAGCCTGCAGCAGAGCAGACCAAGGACATCTGAAGGCCTGTCAAGGTCTTTCTCACTCCTATATCCTACACTGGAGATGCAAAGCCTGTGCATAGTCAAAAGGCATGACCAGGAAAGGTTTTAGCCAACTCAAGAAGAGTTCAGCCTGGCCTTTTCTCCTTGAGCCTTCCAACACCAAGTGCATGGGAGGTGAAAGACTAGGGAGGCTGTGCTTTGCAGGCAATCCTTTCTAGGCTTGTGTCTGGGCCCAATTTAACTAGTGCAGCTCAGCCAGAAAACATACCTCATTCTGCATATCAGAGGATAAGGCTAGAGTTACCTCAGTCATGACCTTCCTTACAGCTGGTGTGTCTGGAGTGTACAAGATCTTCCCAATCAGCAAGGGTTTCAAAGCCCTCCAGATAATCCTGGAAAGCGGGCTGGATTCCAGGTTCTTCATCAGCTCATTGCAGTACGGTGCTGAGGAGGAGAGGACAAAGGTGAATGGCTGACCAGCATGGTGACAACTGCAGAATGCATATGACCCATTTGCGTGGGCTTCAAGGACAATCACAGCTGACAGCACAGCATTTGTCAGAAAACAGAACCCCTCCTCTACTGCAAAAGCTCCACAAAAAGACACGTTTTTCACTCCAAGCCTCCAAAGTCTGCCCCAAAACCATGGAACACTCCAGTAGCCTCCAGCATTAAGAGACACACTGCTGGCTCTGCACCATTCCCACAACCCCACTGCATGGCATGAACAAAATTTGTCCAGACAAGGCCAGATTTCCAAAGGTTGCACATGTCTGTGGTCCCTCTACCCTCGAAGGAGGTCAACTGGGCATTCTGCTGTGAACTCTGCACAAAGCCCTTGGAAATCTCTTGCATGTTGATATCTTTGCTGGCCCTAAGGGCATGTGCAGGAGGTGCCATGAGCACGCCTTTCTGAAGCAGCAGAAGCTATGAGATCCCTTAGGACCTCCTGATTTCATCTCTGGTACTCTGCAAAACACTAGTGATGACAACCACAAAGTAGACGGGACTTTAGGTCATGCCACAGTTACACTTACTTGTGGAATTATCATAGAAGTTAGCTACATCGTCTTCAGTGCCGTTGCCTCCAAACAGCGCTTTGTAATTGTTATCTTCATACCAGTTGAGAGATTTAATTTTGAGCCCTCCACCTTCAGGATGGCCGCACACAATGCGTGACACAGCCTGGTAGATCTGTGTAGAGGAGTTTGAGGCATTCACATTGGTCAGGAACATCACCTCTTGCCTCATGTCACTCCAGCTCTTCATGCTCAGCAACTGGAGGGGGAGGTAGGAGAAGAGTGGAAACAGGGATAGGAATAGGATCAGCAAGAGGAAATTGTGCCACTTTCTTTCAAATTACACATCTGGTTTTGAACAGAGGAGAATCAGAGTCATAGAGTCATAGAATAGTCAGGGCTGGAATGGACCTTAAGATCATCTAGATCTTAATCACCTTGAACATAACATCAACAGTTCAGACCAGGAAAACTACATTTTTTCCTGCCACAGTGGGAGAACACAGAGGGAAGGAAGTCTCTTCTGTGCATGCAAGCATAAGGAATGTGCCCTTACAAAACTCTTTACTCTCAAGATTTCTCCTCCAGTGCTGTGGATGGTTCCTGCCCTCTCACATGGAAGCTGCTCCCAGTTGCTCAACAGCTCACATTCCAATGGAGCTCACATTCCACTTCACGATGAGTGCGGTAGGGTGTATTGAGTCAGAAGATGGAGCAAGGAACAACATGAAGTGAGTGCAGCCCATGGGACATAGGCTGGATGAGCTGCAGGCCACAGCAGTGTCACCTGGCACAATTCCACTAAGGTCAGCCATCCTCCACTGATTTACACCAGGCAGCCATTTTGACCTCCTAGACTGGTATTGCTTATCCCTGCCTCAGCACCTCCCTGTCCCACTGATAACAGCATTCCCAGTAAACCCTTGAAAACAAGCGCAGCCGAAGCCTGGAGCCTGATCACAGCATGAGCTGTGGACACAGGAGCCTTCTCTTAGCCAACTGGCCTGACAACAGGCTCATCTGTCTGGCATAAGCATCTAATTGCAATGTGTCATAAACAAAAGGACCAGGCTCTCAGCCTCAGACACTCACTGCATTAGAGTTGCCATATTCAGAGACATGGCCAAGTTCAGCATAAGGGAAAGAGCAGTGCACCTTTATGTGAACTGGTTTCATAGTACACTCGAGCACTGCTCTCTGCTTGGAGATGTAAGAACATCAACACAGGTGTGTCCATACAGACTAGAAGTCTGTTTACCTCAGTAATCTCTGTGATGGTGACAATAAGTGGATGTTAGTAAAAAACAAGTCAAGGGCAAAATGCAGGATACTTCTTTCAAGTAACCTTCCAGCTGCTATTTATCTTCAGCTTGGGGAAACTGTACGTCCTAACCCTCAAATAATTTATTCCATGGTGAACTCTTAGAGTTCTGAACATCCGCAAGTATTTAACACCAAACAGATTCACTGGGAGGAATCTCCTCTCCCCTCTCCTTAACTTGGCTTAGCTTATGCTTAAGTTTCATTTGGTGCCATGCTTTTTGCACTGGAAGAGACAGTGAACATTCAATCCCTATCTCTTTTTTTCTGGGCCACTCAACTCTTTAGACCTCTGTGACATACCCAACTCATCTATTTTCCAAGCTAACAAGTCCCAGCCTACCTCCTTGTTCCTTGTGTGAAAGTCTTTCTACTTGTAAATGTCCTAACTGCCCTTCTTTGAACTTTTTCCATTTCTGCTACCCCTTTTTGGAGAGGAAGGACCTACATCCGTATTCCACATTAGACTGATAATTCACAGTTTTATATAGTATCGTGGTAACATATTACAGCTGCTTCTCTACCCCTTTTTAAATCTTTTCGAGCATTTGACTAGATTCCTTGACTGCTACTGAAATACCAGGTGACACTACCTTGGATGTTCTTGCTGTGCTGCCCAGAACAGCAATATGCACTAAAAAAGGCAAGCAGAGCTGCTGAGACACCTATTTGTAACTACTCATCAACTGCATCTCAGAAACAACTTCAGATGTTGTGGTCCAACGGCCCCGTTTTCAGAGACAATAACAGAGTCAGTCCAAGGCCATCTGCCAGTTTTGCTCACTGTGCATTAGTTTTATCACCTTTGTTCCAATAAAACGCAGATAATTGAAGTCTAGGACAAAGCCAGCCAGGAACAATGCAGAAAGCAACTTTGTGCTGAAGTAACTCAATCCAAACTCACCTGAGGAAAGCATGCCCAGAACCCCTGGCCTTACACTGGGAGGCAAACCTGGCCCTTCTTGTTCTGTGTATGCTTCAGATGTGCCAACACCTGGACAGAAATTCTGGATGCTGAATAGCAGCCACTATGTGTCACACAGGGCCCCTCTATTTTTAGCTGCCTGAAAACGCATGACACATTGATTTGGTAGAAGACAGCTGTAAGAACAGCTAAAGCTTGGGGATTCAATATGTCTGTCCAGAGTGACTGCTTCAAGTGTACTTTCGTTTCATTCACTGTTGCCTTTGTCTGCACCCTGGTGCCACTCCATCTGGTTCCACAGGTTCTGGGTGACTGACAGCATCATGGGATGTGAGTGAAAACACGAACAGTGTCACAACAGCTTTTGCTCATTACATATGCTCATGTGGATATTTGATTTGATGATTTGACACCCAAAAGGCCAAGGCTGCATTTCAGGCGTGACAGTTTTGAGTGTTCAGTTCAAAGGGATGCCTTGGGGAGGTTTTGGTACCTCAGGTAAAATTTTCCTCAGCAGAAAGTCAATTGCTTTAGCTGAAGTACCATAATCTCCCAGGCATGAGCAAAGGCACACAAATAGGAAGTGCAGCTAATTCCCATGAAAGTACGATGGATTAATCATCTTGCAGATGATGACTGCAGAGGGACTGCATTATCAAATACATTTTTTACGCATAATTTTAAAACAGTTTGAGCAGAGAGTTTTGTTTCATCTCTGGCACCAGCTTTCCAACTGACATGCAGAGATACTGTAAGCAAGTATCTCATGTTTGAAGGGTTACTGAGCTGTTTCTCTGTGTCACCAGACCTGGCTTTCTACGGGTTTCTTAATACTTGCCCTTGTTCTCACCACTTAAACCTCTCTTAGGTTGATTTAAAGAGCCCAGGGACACAGATCAAATCAATCCCAGTACTGGGAGACAAGTATTTTGTTCAAACCGTTCTCTAATTAAAATTCCTTGCTAGAAAGGCTCCTAGACATGGCACAAACAATAGTTCTCTCCACCCCCTCAAGCTGCTGCCCTTTGCAACAAGGGAGCAGGTCCCTCCTTTTCACGCAGAAATCGGCCTACCAGACAATAAGAAGTAACTTTCGGTCAAGCCATCTGGAGCCGCTCACGCGGTATACAGAAGAAAATAGCTGCCTTTGTTTGCACAGCAATAGGGCAGAATAAAAGCTAGTCCTACCCAAAACAGCTGCCAAGCAAAAGGCACGTTACCCTGCGATGCTTTCGGCCACATCAGCAAACTGAGTATCATATGGCTTCAATTATTTTTACCCCTAGACGAGAAAAAAAGGCGAGCTGAAATGACGCAACGGGAAACAGCTGTAATCAAACTCCGAAGGGCAGCCTCCCTGCTAGCAGCGAGCCCCCTGCCACGGTCTTAACCGAAGCTGATCCTGGAATCGTCTTAGTTTCACTGTAAATGGGACCCGGCAGCAGGTTGTGGGCCTGGGAAGGGATGCGCGCCAGGAATTGTTGGCTGGCACGGCGCTGGCTCCCGGCAGCTGCCCCTCCGTGGGAGTGGAGCGCAGGCTAACCTGAAGTGACCCGCCCTGGTGCTCGCTCCCAGGGGTTACTGCCGTTCACCGCACTCGGCTCGCTTCCTCTGCTGCAAACCCGGAAGACAGGAGAAGGGGAGGAGGAGGCGCCGGCAGCGTTGTTTAGCTTAGATGGCTGCGATTTCTGCTTCAAGGGAGAAAATGTTTTTGCCTGGTAGTAGCACTTCAGAGTGATTCGGAGAAAACTCCAGGAACGAACTCGCCAACACAGTTTAGAAGTTGACAAGCAGCTATTCTTTATTGCGGCGCCTGGAAACACGGGGGATAGCTCCTCCTAACGTGTATCACCGTATTGCTACTCAGGCCGGCCTTGTACAGTCACTGGGCATACCTACATATTCATGAGACTAGGCATGAATCGCAACATTTTCCAAAAAAGTTTCCGGCATGCATACAAAAATATGATGGTGGTCTTTGAGGGTCGTTTACTTCTTCCAACAATGTTCATAACTTCTTGCAGCCTTTGAAGCGCCAGCTTAATTAGCATTACAGACATAGCAATCATCCTGTCCTACTTATCAGTCAGTTTAACTGCTCCCATTGGATATCTGCTGGTCCCGGAGAGTCCCCATACCCAGGTCCTGTTTTTCTGTTGGTTTTCTTGCACTTTTTGTACTAAGGTTGTAAGGGCCTATAACTATGTCAACCTACCTTCAAGAGCCTCGGTTATTTTCCATACAAAGCCATCAAGGTTACTTACAGCTGATTACATTTTGTGCTTTTGTGCCTCTTTGTCTCAAAAGTCAGAGACAGCCAAAAAGCAAGTAAGACAAATTGCAGGCTCAAGCACCCTCTTTCTCCTTCCCCCCCCACAAGTTTTGGACTAGGCACTCAGACCTTCTGAATCCATCGCTTCATCTGCAAAAACAAATACTTGCAGTCTCTGTAATGTCACTTTGCCTCTGTATATCACTATGATCCTTTTTTTCTCAGCCGGTGTTGTGATACCATTGCACTGAGTGCCCCACAAAGACTCGAAAACAATCTCTGCCCTAAAAAGCTAGTCAGATGAAGAGCAGACAGTAGCCCATAGCTACTAATTTAGATGAGAACAGCCATAACATCCCTTCCCTATGCCATACCGTCACCACATCCAAAAAGCAGTGCCTCCAACAAAGTTACAACCCTGACACTGCTGGCAACTGAGTGAAAAAATAGAAAGCATCAAACCTCACACGCAGTTTGCAAGGCACTGCCAGACAGCACATGTACTGCAAGCCCCACACCTGTGCTGCTGCTGATAAGCCAAAACCCATAGAAAATGTATTTATTTCTGCTCCTCCTGTGAGGACCCAAATCTTTAACCACACATCTGATAAATTCCTATGGTGTTTGTAAGGGAAAGTGCCACAGGGTTGGCAAAGTGTGTGCTGCCTCTACTGACACAGAGAACGGCTGCAGGATGGGGGAGCCCTAAAACAAACAAGGGATTTGACTTCTGAGTTGCAGCAAGGAGGCTTGTACTCGATTTGCAGGTTAAGACAGCAACCAAGGTGAAGTGCACCTGGCACAAAGTCACTCCTTACCTCTTTAACAAGCTTCTGAATGCTCTCTCTCAGAGTTTCCACTGTTCCTGACAGGTCCCACAACGATGAATTGAAAGAAAGTCTCTGCAGAAAGAGAGAAAAGGAAAATGTAAGTTACTGCAGGACACAAAGAAATTAAACTCTTGTAAGCATTCTTGTAAAGAAGAGTAGGAAGGACCATTTACACAGCAAAGCGCTTGACGGGAAAGAGAAAGCTAGCTTTCTGTGCAACCTTCAGCTTACAATACTGTGGCCTTCAATGCTCCACCATGTGATGAGGACACCCCTTCCTTCCTCACAAGTTAGGTACACAGATGGTATAACCAGAATCATCCCAATATAAGGCTAAATGCATGCATGTACACTTAACAGTGCAAAGGATGGCTTGCATTCTAGGTCACAAAACAAGCACAGCCTAGAGAACAGCATGCGGACAGACCTGAAATCCTACAGGCCAGTGCTAAAAAGTGAATGCAAAGTCTGTAGAAGGGAAGAAAAGGCCAGTTGGTACACACAAGCTTTTAGTGGGACTCAACAAATACCAGCTCAGATACAGAGAATGCCAGCTGCGGTATTCATCATCTTCATCACTCAAGCCCTCCCATCAGGCCTGGATGGTTTTTATCTAAACTAAGGATGTATTTTAAAGCAACCAGCTCCCATGAAACAGCTGACACGATCACCACAAGAGCAAGACTGCCAGGTTTCTGAAAGTGGAAGGCACAGCTTTCAAGAAAATATTTGCTTTAGCAGAGAGTCACATTGAAGACAAACTCCTTGTTTCCAGTTGCTCTACATGTAACCACTGGGCCTGGGTTTTGGTTTGTGGGGCTCTTTTCCCTGTCTTTTCACATACCTGGATTATCTTGCATGGGAAATACTCGGACACAACCCGTGTCTTAAGGGAATAAAGATTAAAATAATTTCCCAAGATTTCACATTAGCATCTACACATTGCAGCATCTGAAAGCATGCTAAAGTTGGAGCATTGTGACACACAGAGGAACAGCCAAGGCCCTTCATTTTAGCACGCATCTTTTGGGCTGAAGCTTTCAATTTTCACATCTTTCCCGGGGTAAATTTGTGGAAGCAAAGTCTGGAGGCTTTCACTTATTCCAGTTGATTTGCTGGAGGGTGGTAGACCTGGTCAGTGCCAGATGGTGTAAACAGACACCGTGATCTGCTTGGGGCATTTAAGACCCAGCTAACTTTTCTGAGTGCACAGTTAGTGCCTGCTTCAAAGACAGTTGCAAATTCAGGAAGGGTTTCTCTGACCTCTGTGGGTTTCTACTAAATGCAGTCCTTATGATTCAGATAAATAAAGACAGATCATTAAGGCCGAAAGAAAAGCAATTCAACCTCCTCACAGGTTAAGACCTTCAGGACATATTTAAAGAAATACAATCCAAAAATATGAAAGCTACACAGGTCAACTAGCACTTTAGCAACATTTAGATTCATGCCTAACAGTAAGACCTGCTTGTTCACCTCCATATACCTCATCAAGCTCTACACAGATTTGTGTTGTTCACTGTATTTGGAGGTGATTCAGGAACAGCGTGGATGAGAAAGATTCTTCTGATGATACTAATTGGCTCAGAACAGTGAAAAGTTAAAAGCCAACTGCAAAGGATTAGTGAAATGCCTCATGCTAGCACACTGTTCTAAATTATTTCATATATTATATGAAATTTAGTGCTGCAAAGTACAGTACGTAGAAGAAGACAGTTCTACCTTAAGATACCCTTTGATGGCTCTGACCAGCCATCAGTGTCTGGTCATCAAAGTACCATCAGGTGGTACTGCCACTCAGAAAGATACATCTTAAAATTACAATGATAAGACAGCCCAACATCAATATAAATCTACCATGCAATCCTGGTTCTGAAGTACCATGTGCAATTTTGGGTGCTCCATCTCTGAAGGAACACAAGTACAGAAAAAGGTCACAAGTATGATGCAGGGTAAGAATGGCTTCTGAAGGAAGAACAACAAACTACTGTTCTTCCAATGGAACCTGTAACGGCAAATAGAGGTTATGACAGAACTCTGTGGAATTACAAGTGGGATGTAGAATTGGAACAGGGGATGATTACTCACTGTGCCTCATCATACAGTACTAGAAGGCTTCCAGTGAAAAGATCAGTTTAAAATAAACCTGCACACAGAACTTGATCAAAATGGAGACATTCAGTAGATACTGTGCAACGCTGAAGGTACCGAAAGTTAATGTGGGTTTGAGAAAGGCTTAAAAGAATTCATTAAAGAAACAAAAGCTTACCAGGTGCTATTGAACACCAAGATCCAAGCAGTAGCTGAGTAAGTCTGAGTTGCAAACTACTGAAGAATAGGACATTATGTTGAGAAAATGTTATTATACACTTGCCCCATGGCTGGATTCTTTTACATGTCTCATCATGCAACACTGCTGCACTAGCACTCAGGGGATGCATAGCTGAACAGGACTTTGGGCTAGCCAACTGTGCAAGTCTAAGGTGATTCACAGACCTTGCAAACCTTACACTGAATTGTGAGGAAAATGCACCTATCTTTCACATGGCACCACCCTGATCTTTCTTCCCTAACAAATTCACAGCACTCCAGGTTCATTTCTCATCAGAACTTGCAACGATCCTATTGCTCCGGAGGTAATTTTGCTTTCGTTACCACCACCCTTTGCACCCTAAAGCCCACTCAAGGAGCCTCTCAAGTCACATCTCTGGAGACAATGACAAAAATCAGTCACAAGTGGCCAATCTTCTTTGAACAGATGAGCGTGTTATAAATTTTCCTGGAAAATAACTTAGCAGTGGCTTATCAAGTAAAGTAGTTCATTACATTCATAACAGTCCTCCAGATTCCAGGCAGCTCCAGCTTGGTCCCACTGTGAGAGTGTCTTTAGTAGGTGTCTGCACTACATCGGGGGTTGGGTATGGACAGCACGCAGAGAGTGGGATATGGATAGGCAATGACCAATTTTCCAGTGTAATGCTGCAAAAAAACCCATCATCTGCCCTTTCCAGTCACACTGTGGAAAGATAAAACTCCAGCAAGTTTGAACAGAGGTGCCCCATACAATTATTGTGGTAGTGGCTGGCATCATCATTGCTTGAGGTACAGATTGAACAGAGTGTGCTCTGTACATGCACGCTACAAGACTCAAAACAGAGACCAATACTTGAGATGTTTGGAGTTGACTGCACAGTCAAGACAAGCCCTGAATAAGTCCACCTGTCAGCTCCTGCTAGAAGGGATGGACAACTCTGTTTCCTTAACATGCAGGAGTGTGTTTCTTTAACATGCGTTTCAGGTATTGAGAGGTCACAATAAAATTCAGCCAGTGATGTCTGCATAATACAGCTAACTATTTTTGCTTAATAAGAGCACTATGCCATGTTTGCTTTGAAAGAATTATTACAACTTAATACTGATCTCAGCAGAAACTTTACAATGGACTTTGCAGAAAAAATCATGTGCTTTAAAGCTTCTGCTTTTGTTTCCTGGGGAGTCAAAGTCCTGAAGTACAGCTGCTTAAAAGCATGACATCATTGTGCTTGACTGGAAACACTCTCAAAAAAGCAAGGAAAGCCACAAGTTCAGTTGCAGCATGTATTTACATTAAGAGACCTTTCCTAAAGCTGTTTTTCAACTGGAATGCATTTATTATTCAATGCTTAGTTCATGCTAACCATATCACAAAATACCACCTGTATTACAGAAGAAAAAAAAAATCAGATTTTCACGAGCTCATCCACACTCCTTCTAGGACCATTATAGTACACAAGCCACAATATATTTGCGAGTTATTTCAGACCCACACCACTGGAAGTGAGTGCGGCAAAGGCCTTCTTAGGCAGCACTGCAGAGATGAAATCCCACAGGACCAATTTGAACTGTCTTTGTTATTTAACCTTCCCCACAAATAATTTTGTGGAGGCAAAGCTGTCCCATGGACAGGTCTTATTATGATATGAGACAGACCCCATCCATCACAACACCAATCCAGTGGGACACCTCTGACTTATTGCCACTGCTGTTGCTAACCATAGGTGCCTGTAACCTTTTGCAAAATGTGGAGCCCTTCCATGGGACAACTGCTGGCCCAGCACAGGAAGAATGCCAGAAGGAAATTAGTGTGCATGCAATCAGAGGTACTGTTTCACTGTTGCTCTCAAACCAGCTTCTCCTGCCTCACAGTCTGAGTACACCTGATGCAAGGTAAATCTCAAGAAGATGTGTCCTCAAGAGGCCTGTACAAGATGTCCTATGCCCTGCAGTACTCATTGTTGGCCAGAAAGATTCAGAGAATGGAAGAAGATTGTCCTGGGACTTGGAAAAGCAAATTTGATTTTTCTAGACACTTGTTGCTTCTAGTGGACTGAACACTCAGTCAACAAGAAAAGCTGATCCTCTGCACTGGCACCCTGTGATCACTCCTGGATATTCTGCTGGATTTTGATCTGAACAGTCTGTCCCAAAGATGCTCTTATGTAAAAAAGAATAAGGAGACACACTTTAAACACCCTATCATGCCTCTACATGCTTGGCTTTGTTTTCTCATCCTACAGAACTAAACTGAAGTCAGACAGAGAATTGGTGGCAAAGCTAGAAATCCTTGTAGAAAATTTTAATCAGAAGTCTTTCTTTGTCTTGACTGTGCTATGGCACTTTGGGTAACACTCAAGCTGTTCTGGATAGAACTGATGAACAGGTATGTAAAGAAAAGTATTTTTTTGCCTTTCTTTTGAAAAGGCAACATCCTTAACAGTGCCGTGACATTTACAGTTCACGTATTTCACCATGAATACACTTTAATTTCCTTTTTCAAACTGTGCTCCATCTGTAATTTGCTAATAATTACTGTTTTGTTCTAAATTACCTCGAACACTTAAAGCTTTCCTCAGGCTGCAAACGCACATGCTGGCAGAAGCTGGTGCTGCCATCAGGGTCTCAGCCCCCACATACACACATGCCTTGACCACTGGGCTCAATCTTCCCTTACCCTTCCTTTAATGTTTCAGCACAAATATTTGTGTAAGCACACAAGTCACTTCTAATCCAGATCAATTCCATGATGTAATGTACTCCATTGTCTTGCAGAGGGAACAATAAATTTGAATGCACAGAGGCAGGAACAAGCAGTTGGATGCTGGCCTAAATCTTCTGGATTAAGACAGTTCAAGAAATTACAGCTGTTCTACTGCCCCAGTGGCAAAACCTCCTGTATTACTATTTAAGCCTTTGGTGCTGAATTTACAGTTATTGCACACAGTTGCAAGTCCTTTTCAACCTAACTGTATTGACCTAATCATATTAAGATGCTGCCTCTTCATAAATCACAGAATGCTGCAGCCAGTGGGGCCCAGATCCTATTATGTGAGTAAAAAAAAAGCCTCTAAATTGCTGTGCACTTGGATTTGATTTGATTCTTACTTTAACTCACCAAAATATGCCATACTGTGAAGTGCGTTAAGGGGATTAAGCAAAAAAAAAAAATCAAAAAGAAATTTCGGGGCAAATTATTGGCACTGGTTTGCAGGCTTTGTAATAGATGTGGTACATGCTATCTTCAGTGTGCATGCCCAAGATTTGACCCATAGTGCCTTTAATAATGAACTATGTCAAAAGCCTCCTTTGTCCATGAACAAGAAGTTCCCTCTTTGTTGAAAGATGTTACTGCAGGTCAAGACACTTTTTAGCTTTAAAAACACCAAGCTACAAATGTGCTGGTCATGATCCTAGATTTAATTTATGCATTTTGCCTAGCTACATTGAAGCCAGCTAGGTTTTATTTCACTCACTGATGCATTACAAAAGCTTAACTAGAGGGTAGCCTGTGACATTTTTCTGAGGAGAACTGTGAACCTTTACAAGGTGTACAAAACACAGCAGGTTTATAAATGCTGGCTTCTGCAGTCAGGCTTTTTTCCCTCTGAGGCCAAAATCATGAGACAGCTTCTCAGAAGGCCCCCAAAATTGCTCGTAATGTCTTAATCTACTTCACTGTTACCAAGTGGCATGGGGTAGCTGCTGTCTTCTTTCACCAACAAACAATATAGATATAAACACAGATACACTCAGTGCCTGCTCCTGTCATCTAAATTGTAGGGATTGCCACAAGTGGGAAAAGCCAGACTGAGCTTCCAGAGAGCCCCAAAGACCAATACTGAGTTGTTCTATTTCAGTTGTGGCTATTTTCACCTCTTCACGCCCCAGAATTCTAGTATCTCTGAATGATTTAAAGTAAATGTGTGCATCTAACTGAACACAAGAAACTGCTTATAACCATTCCCTTTCAATCAGCCCATCTTTGTTATGGGGACAATTTTAGCACTGTTACCTCATCTCTTAACGGCTATGATTATCTTGCTCTTCCAGCAGGAAAGAAAAAATACAGATGGAGGACACGTGGAAGACAGAAGATGAGCTGTGGAGAGGAGTAACTGACCACTATGTACTGCACAGAAGAGTAATATGATTCCAGTACTTGATAATGACCCTCTTTGAGACTGGGGACAAAGCCAAGCATGTGGTACATGACTTTCTGTCCTGAAAGGCTCATCAAATCTGGAAACTCACACAGCCGAAGTGTTTATTTCTTCCACAGCAGACAATAGAGTGTTTGTTTTAGAGGGTAACAGAGTGGGTTCTGTGGTCGGTCCCTTCTTCTCTACTGATATTTCCAGCTCTAACTTCCTCAAACTTCTGTATTTTACCAGATATTGCAGACATATAACAAAGCATCACTTGGGTTTCCTAAATAAATGGCTGTATCTGCTCCAGTCACCCCTAAATAACGTATTTTCATGAAGTTCAATGAAATATTGCTCCAAAACTCATTCAGTTGGTCAATCTTCAAAACAGGACTTTAGAACTTGAGCCTTCCTTTTATAAACTGAATATACTCAAAAATTGTGGCTAGAAAATTCTGCACTCAGTGGACCCATCATAAGAGCAGAGGGCTCATTCCAGCCAAGACACAACATCTGACCAAAACACAGGCACAACCAAGAGCCTACTCAGCATAAATATTTTTCTGGACAAACTGAATTGCAGACCACATACATTTATGTTCTGCAAGTACTATACTGCAACAGGAAGGGTAAGAATGACAGGAAGAAGCAATGTTGTTCATGCTCCAGTGATAAAGACAATTTTTCTTCTTTCTTACTCGCAATGAACAGTTCACTCTGGAAATGCAGGGATGAATTTCTAGACTGAAAGTTCTAGAAAATGTCACTGTGTCAACAATAGCTCCTCAGAGGTGGGACACGTAGACTCACCTGAAGGGGCTTCAAGGGATTCAGGTTAGCACGGAAGGCTTGTTCGGCTGCATGGAGTTTTTCCTTTGGCAAGGTGCAAATGTAGACTTCAGAGTCCATGGCCATCGTCTGATTTTGGATTGTAAGAAATTCAGACAGTGCTGATCTATTACAGAGATCTCGCAGTCGCATTCTGTAACCGGATAAGAGGACCTGAAAAAGTGGAGAAGTCATGTAAGTCTCCCTTTATGTAAGATCCATAGCACAAAATTGGTTATCTTCTAGAAAAAACAAACCATTCATAACATTTCCACATAAAGGTAAGAGGGCATTCTTCTCCACAGGTTGTGCAGCCCTGACCCATGCACAACTCAATTCCAAGAAAAAACATGTTTCCCTGCTGGGTACACAGGGGAGAAGTCCTGGGGGAGGCAGGTCTCTCTCCACTTGTCTCTAAACCTTCACAGAGCAGATTCTGTTCTTCACAACAGCCATTTCCTCCAATCAAGGGAACAGACATTGCCTAACTTTCAGTCTTCTGGGAACTGAGCCACAGAGACAAAACAAGGCTTGTGACCAGACACACGTCTGGCAAATGTATGTGAAGGGCAAAAGACCTATGTCCAAACTGTGCAGATGTATCTGCCCACCACATTTTCTGCGCTGTTCTGAATTGGGATCACCTTCTCCCTTCCTCTAAAGTATCTCTTCACTCACTGCTGAGAGAAACATTTTACAGTGTTTCAGGGCAGATAATGTATCAGTGGAAAAGGAAAAAAAAAAACTGTATTTTTTTTCATCTAAGAACTAAACAGGATCAATCTGCTTCTCAGAGGAGTTCACAGTTCCTGGAAAGCCTGACAATTTTCTCATCTTTCAGAACCAAAAGGGCACCAACAGTCCAGAGGGAAAAAAAATGCACTATATTCAGAAAACAAGCAGATGGAACCAACAGGAGAAGGAAGAGATGTATAATGCAATACTTGTGCAAACCTTTAACTTTAGTCTGCATCCATATGACAAAAATAGGATGTTTCCATGCTGCAAACTCAGCTGAATAAATGAGATATCTAGATTGCTCTCATATCAAAAAGGCTGGACTTTTGAAACAGTTTGGGTGAGGGTTTTTTGCCAGCAGAGATACTACTGCTTTTGTAGCCATGCTAAGGGGTATTCCTACGGCTCTAGAATGATATGCAGGAGACCTGAGATGATACTAAAGCAGCTTCCCTGGGTGGACATAAAGAAAAGCAGTGCTTGGGTGATCACTCAAAAAAGTGAAGGTGCTTCCGTCCCCTGTATCTGCCCACCTTATTTACTTATATTTTAAATTCTTTTAGAGAAAAGCTCCTCTTTCCAAACACAGTGAGGTCCATAGTATGTGACCGTAGAACATGGACCCTGCCTACTCCCTTAAACTAAACCATTCAGTCACACAAGCCAATTCTCTGCAACCATTTCAAGTCATCTGAAACCTTGGTGTCTTCAACATTTCAGTAGAACATATCTTTAACTTTTAGGATTAATTATCAAACTACACTAAACTAGATGGCTTGATAGAGTTCACTAAAGAATGAGACAACATGTGCAAAGGGGGACAGCATCTGTAACTTCATGAAGTCTGAAAGAACTACTTATCAACTCCACTTTAAAGAGAAAATCTAGTCTGGAGTTGGGTAGCAGCATGGATTTCTTCTTCCTTCTGCACACCACCTTTTGCACTGCCTTAAGAAAACTACAGCTTGACAATGGCAGACAGCCATCCCAAGACAGGGTCTCCATTGCCTATCTTAACAAAGGCCATCATGAGAGCACTCAGGAGTTTCATTTGCAATCAGTACTCACTTGTACTACATAATATTCAAATGTATCCTTCCACAGATGGGTCTCAGCATCCTTTTAAAGCTTAAAACCACACCAGACATTAAATTAAAGGCAAGAAGAAAGCGAGAAGGTGGGATTAAATTTTCCTCTGTGCTTGCAGATCACCTAGTACAGAGAGGTCCTACACTGTGGATGAAACAATAGACCAACATTATAGTAGTAGTTGAAAATGCTCTTTACCTGATGGAGGTTGACATCTGCATTCAGTAGCACCTCCACTGCAGATGATGGCATGGATGCATTATGATGGAGGAAGTCTGAGAACGTCTCGTTGTCAATCAGGAAATCCCGAAGTTTCAAGTCTGGAAAGCAACAAAACAAGCAACATTCTTGTCAGGGCAATGCTGAAAGGAAACTCGTATGAGAGCTCTGAACAGTAAAAGAAAGCTGACAAATGGGGGAGGGGGAACTACACAAACCATAGTACAAAGGGAGAAGAGGAGCTGCTGGCAAATTGCTCTGAAACTTGGAAGCTTTCAGAGATGTCAATCCATGATGTCTGATCTCAATTAAAAAGAAAAAAGGAACCTTTAAAAGCAACTCCTTTAACATCACTACTTCAGCTCAGTTTGCACATACATATGTAGAAGCAACAAGGCACACTGAGCTGCTTCCCTACTCCTGGGTGAAACCTACTCCAGTATCAGCTCTGCACAAAGATTCAGCTTCACTTAATCCCTGTGTTGTTACCAAACATGGGACTGAGCTGGTGCATGGACCACTGAGGGATCTACTAGCCTGTATTTTATTAATTGTAGATATACTCTACCATAAATTTTGAAGTCTGACATATGCAGACACACAGATGTAATACAGAATTACACACAGGCCTAGGAAAAAAATCATAATCTGTTGACAAAGTTTCTGCAAATACCTTTTAATTACATTTTCTTTTTCAAAAGCTTCACCTTCTGAAGCCACTGGTGTTTCAGGTCTTGCCTTTGAAACAAATTTGTACCTCTGTCACAGCAGAGGAGGACCATCTGGAAATTATAAGCCTGGATCTTAGGCAACTGACCTTCACACTGTTTTGGGTTAGGGAGAATTCTATCTTTACAATAAGGAAAGCAGCTATGCCAGGAGGAACGGAGAGAGCAAGTTTATAAGGGTGAAGATATCCAAGCCCAGACAAGTTCAGCCAGCTAGGTGTCACACTGCTTTTCCTACTCTAGGAAGGGAGGATGCCGCAGCCCTCAGCAAACAGTACAAAACAATGAGCCCTAAAGGGAAATAATGCAAGGGAGCCCCAAGCGTTTGCTTCCCCTTCCTATAGGGAACCACCGTAACAGAACATCTGTGTTTTTCCCCATTTCCATGGTTTTGGCTTAGCTCAGCGAGTGACAGCCTCCAGAAAGCCCAACCATCATGTGAGAACTGCTGGAGGAGCTGGGGTGCTGGCAGGGGTGTGGGTGCCACTTCTGCTTCCCGGGCTGTGCTTGGCAGAGCAGCCATCGATGGGAGGAAGCCACGCGCTCCGCTCTTGCGCACGAAGCACACGGGGTTACTGACGGTCATTGCTCCCTCATCCACATCTCCAGTTACAAATTCCCTCTTGCCTTTCTGTTCCACACGAAAAAGTAAATCACCCTCCTCTGCTGAGGCAACATGGAGGTTACTTCAGGACAAAAGTTCCTCCCTCACCCTCCTCCCTCCTCTCTACTCCCACAGCAGGACCACTCGGCAGTATACTGGTTTTGACCACACCATGCAAACGCCCCACTGCACCCTGTTCACAAAAAAGGACCACTATCCACTGGGATAAAGGATGAGAAAAAGAGTCAGCTCCCTCAATAACATGAAAACGCCCTTTTCTTTTCAGCGGAGGCTAAAGCACCCTGCTTCACTGCAACTGGAGGAGAAATTCCTCCCACCCTGATTCCTTGGTTACTTCCTAAATGCACTGAACTCCCTAAACACTTCTGCAGCTTGTTTATTTTTGGGTGAGATCATCAACAGTTCAGAAACTTAGATGGACAAAGGGGTGGCTGGCTGCAGGCACACTGGCATGCAGAGATCAGATGTTTGCAAGCTTTTTCATGTAATCTGTTCGCTTTTAAAATATTTTTCAAGCTCTTCTTAAAGGGCCACACATCTTTTTCAAAATGCAACCAAACAGTAATTCTCCTGCTTTTCTGTTTCTTCATTGTTGCTTTGCTTTTGGGTTTGCCTACGATTTTTTTGTTTGAGGGTTTGGTTTGGGGTTTTTTTTTTGCCATATGGAAGCGGGATTTTCTTGGTCAGGAACATATTCTGTAAGTAATTACAGAAAAGCCACCTGAAGCTACACTGGGATTCCTGCTGACCTGTCTGCAATCACAACGGGGAGTAATAAAGAGCCTGTCATCTTCCAGGGCTGCAATTAACCAGCCCAGCATTAGCAGAGCATTTCTCACCTGCCTTTTTGTCATGCTGAGCATTTTCAAACCTGCTCTGCAATACGACTTGCTGAAAATCAAAGCTGCCTTCCAAGGCAACTCCTACAAATGTCCAAAGGAGTTTTCATCATCATTTGGGTGAAATCACAAAGGGAACAGGACATAAAGTCACCAAAACTGCCTGTGGGCCAATGCTTGGCTTCCAGCCGGCTGGTCACAAACTCTTGCTTGCTGGTCATAACTGCTGAGGACCATGCATGGAATTTCGGTGAGACCAAGGGACTGAATCCCAACACCACAGACCCACTGCAGTGCTCTAAGCAAATAGCCAGCCTTTCTCACCATGCATTTGTTACTCCATCTGGTCCTACTTCCAGCACTTGTGGCTTGGTGTCTTGTGCAATCCCCCTTAATCATGGAGGCCTGCATAATGACTTGCACATGAAACCACAGAAAAGCACCAAACACTGCAATCAGCCTAAATTCCTGCCGAAGATACTTCAAAAAGACAAGAGTTAATAGAGGTTTCTTCTTGAAAGCAGCCATTTTCTTCTCAGAGTGCTTGCCACTAGGGCATAAGGAAATACAAGAGCACTAGTTGAAAGAACTCCTCCAAAAACAGAAAACAAAAGAAACAGGCAAGTCTTAAAGGCTAATATCAAGCTTACCTAATAATGCAAACATTTGGAATGGAAAAACACATTTTACAACCATAGGCCTACTACTGCAATATTTTCCTGCCGTAAGAGCTCAGACACACTATCAAATTACTCGAAAAATGTGAGGCAAAATATGTCAGCTCAAATGTAATTTAACTCATGCAACTTCTCTCATGCTTGACACTGACCAAGAGCATAGTCAAACTATTGCAAGCCGGCTGGCACAGATCAATGCAGCTGCAGAATCCAGACAGCACATGAGAGAGATGTACTTCTGCTGACAAGGACATGCAGCCTCTCCTTCCCTCTCCCCTTCATCTTCAAGGGGAAACCAGGGGAGCTGCAGTCCCACAGGCTCCCCTCACCACCACATGAAACCTCAGGTCCCAGCAACAAAGACAAACCCCAGGTACAAATGTGGAGATGAAGCTGATGTCAAGCTGAGGAACCATGCCCAGAGACAGTCAATGGGACGAACGTCTGCAGAAGAAACACTGAGGTAGCTTGTCCTTATGGTAGACTACTTCTACAGATGCAATCCCACAAGACCAACAGCAGAGAACATAATCAGAGGCTTTGCTTATAAGCGATGCAAATAACCCTTAATGCCAGCAGTCCCAGCAGGGTCTGAAATGCTTTTGTTCTACCTAGCTCCAGTTCAGGTACTGTGTGCAACAAAGCAGGAGACAGTCCCCATCCCCATGAAACAAGCGTAGAAGTCCATTTCCCATACAGGGCAGGGGAGAAAGGTCCTCCCTATGGTCCCATAAGGAAGTCTCCAGCACAGCAGATTGCTCCCAGAGCTGAAGGTCTTGTGCCTTAACCACAAAACCACCTTCCTGTCTCAAGTCACTGTCAGGATCAGACAATCACACAGGGACACTGACTTCATGAAAGGTGCATCTGTCCTTTGTTTCCACACAGTTCAAACCCACCTTGGGGGCTGAATTCTGGGCATGGAAACCAGATACTCACAATCTTCAGACTGCAGAACATCTCCTACAGGGCCAACACACTGTTTTGAGTCTTTATAAGATTTACATTTTCCTGACATATCAACCTTTTCCAGCACCTTCGTGCCTGAACACAAACTTAAGTCAGTCATTCCCTGCTTGAGAATCAAGGCATTGTGACAATAATAAACAAATATAAAGCCTATTCAAGAAGCTCAAGACATCCACAAGAATTAACAAAGAAAAACAGAACCTCCATGCGTGGTACATTACTGGTTAAATCAAACAGCAAACCAAAGATTGTTCATTATAAAAAATAGCAAGCCAGTGCTATGTGAGGTCTCCATTCCATGCAGATCTGAACTGAAGCACTGATTGTCCAGTGAAGAAACTGTCCACACTCTGCATGTTCTCCACAGCCAGAGATTTTTTAGTGTGCTCAGTCTACAAACACATCCCCAGTTACTTTCTGGCTCAGTGCAGCAAAAAGCAAAAGAAACCACAGCCAGGAACCAGTTTTAATTTTCTGTTCTTACTAAAGTATGACCATGACAGGTCTCACAGTAAGCAGTAATCATTTCCAGCAGCACTGGGAAGATCCACAGACAAACAGGACAAAAAAAGCCTCTAAGGACAATTCACAGAGCAAGACTGTTCCCCTCAAACTTCTATTCTTTCTTGCTTCACTTTGAAGCACGGAGGGCTCATACCTTCCTCCACAAATTTAATGGTGCAGTGCCTTTTAAAATTAAACAACAGGTTAGAAAGACAAAACCCCACGGAAATTGTGGGTACAGTTTTCATATCCTGAACACTGCCTTATAAAAATAAAAGGCATACCAGTGACATTTCAACATATCTCAGTCTACCGTAGACTACAGAGCTCACCAGGTCTGACTTCAATTTGTGGGGTTTCTGCCCGAAGGGTTTGTGCCCATAGTCTACAATAAATCAGATTTTCAGCCAGTTTAAAGCTGACAGGCTCTGTGAAAACAATGTGGAGTCAAATCTGTTGTTTATTGACCAGCTTCACATGCCATAAGTTCTTACAAGGAACTGTGTGAAAGAAGGGGGAGAAGGGGATTCATGCCATAAGCTAATTCAGAAGCTAAGAGGAAAGCAGGGCATTCTGCCCTGTCTACAAACATGACTATTTGTCTTTCACTCCCTCTTGATGGAACATGCAATGCAGAAAACTTGGAGGATTTACCAGCCTTTGGCTGAGCCTGTATTCCTCACAGGCAAGCATCAAGGGAAAAGAGAAGCTGTTAAATTAATTATGAACTTTTATTTGTCATCACAGGGACTGCTTATAGGGCAACCCAATCATTTTCATAACAGCAGCATTAAGGTGTTGCAGCAAGCTGAAATAGTAACAGGACAGGGCACGAGAAGCTTTAGCTTCGTTCTGTAGAGTCGACAGGTTTCCAGAAGTGCCTGAAGGAGACAAGATAGACAAGTGGGTTCCTAACACAATGGAGTCAGAGGTCTCCACCAGTTTACGGAATGACAGAAGTAGGGAAGAGTGGCAAGTGAGCAAATAAGGCATCTTCTTCTCCCTGCACAAAGAGTTCGCATTCATTGCTTCCAGTTCCCCACTCAGGTAAAACCATGCTTATGCAGCAGGGAAGATAGGTGTGCACCACTTCTGACATAGCCTCTCACATGAGAACAATAACTTGCACCAGTTTGATTGCACAGCTGGCTCTCAAGACTGTGCAACACCACTCCACAGCACACAGGCATGACTGAAGGACAAGGTCAAGATGCTCCATGGTCATACAGGCATGCTTCACCCTGGGCATCACTTGTTCACTGGCTGTACTCCCTGTAACAGGAGTTTTTGCAAGACAAAAAAACAAATGAAGGGGCTGATTCAGAGAACAGAATCATAAAATCAGCTAGATTGGAAGAGACTTTTAAGATCTTCACATCCAACCCTTTACCCCAGGACTGCCAAGACCACCACTAAACCATGTCACTCAGGGCCTACGTGATTTCTGAACACATCCAGGGACAGTGATTCCACCACTTCCCCGGGCAGCCTGTTCTAATGCCTGAGCACCATTTTGGTGAAGAAACTGTTCTAGTATTCAAACCTAAACCTCCCCTGGTGCAGCTTGGGGCCATTACCTCTTGTCCTATCTCTTGGTACTCGCAAGAAGAGACCGACCCGCACCTCACTACAACCTCCTTTCAGGTAGCTGTAGAGAGTGATAAGGTCCCCCCTGAGCCTTTTCTTCTCCAGAGTCAACACCCCCAGGTCCCTCAGCTGTTCCTGATCACACTTGTATTCCAGACCCTTCACCAGCCTCGTTGCCCTTCTCTGAACCAGCTCCAGCACCTCAATGTCCCTCTTGTAGTGAGGGGCCCAGAACTGAACACAGGATTTGAGGTGCAGCCTCACCAGTGCCAAGTGCAGGGGAATGATCACTACTAGCCACAGGAAGCTGAGACTAAGAGCAGGAGATCTTGGCAAGTTACAGCATTGTACCCTACTGAGCTAATGAGCCTGACCTGCAATACAAAAATCAAACCTTTCAGATAGGACAGTACTGAACAAAAGCAAGACAGCAAATTTTCATCTGCCTTCATTATATTCCTAACTTCAGACAACACGTCTAGAAAACATCATTAATTTTTTTTGGGGGGGTAGTTGTTGGGGTTTTTTGAGGGTTTTTTGTTTGTTTGGGTCTTGTTTGTTTTTTTAAGAGCAATTACTATGCTTTTATTTTTCTTTTCCTGTAGGGCAGTCTTCCCCTGTGTGTATTCCCACCTCCTGTGTGGTGAGAACAGCCCTCAAAGCTGCCTGCATCCCTACTGAAACTGGCAGGAGCTGAAACTGAAGGAGTTGGACAGCCTTACCTAGGTCTGCTAACAAGAAATCAAACAGCTCAGCAGGCATGTTGTGCAAGATCTGCTAGTGTGAAAATACAAGCCTAATTTGCTCACAGTCTAAGGGCTGTTCCTTCTGCAGCCATGGCTTGACCTGTTTTTGTTAGGCTACAGCTCTTTGCTCTCTGCCTGCCTCTGCAGACATTAGATAAGAACACCCATTTAATCAGAGATCATCATCTTCCTGTGTTTGCCATGCCAAACAGTGATGTGAGTAGAGATGTGGAGATGTGTCCATCTCCAGCAGCCAGGATCTCTCCTGGGAGAAAGGGAAATGGCTGACTCAGGCCTTTCCTCTCATCTCGGGACTGCAAACACTAGAACCATTTGCATTCCTCCACAAGTCACCATTTTTACCTGGAAGAGCTTTAAAAAACAGTGGCCAGCACAGTCACTCTGGCAGAAAGCACAGCTGACATCTTATAATGGTACACACACAGAAGACCAGTCCTTGGTCAGGCTTCTCTGGTGGTAAGCTGTCTTCAAGGATGCAGAGCCCATTTAAGCCTGCTGAGATCCCACTCTCAACCTGCCTGGAAAGTCAGCAGCAAACACAAGTCTCAGACCCCACCCTGGTTAGTACTTGAACTCCCAGGTACCATCAGGACCCTCTCCTGTATGACACACACAAACTCAGCATGAGAGAGCCAAGACACAAGGCACCGACATGAAAGCCACTGGCTGGTCACCCACCGCCTGCAGAGCTTCGGTCTAGGAAAGGGCACACCCAACACCTCCCTAGGCTTACTGTAACACCACGGGAGAGATATTCTCGTGTCTTCCCCCAGCTGTAAGCTAAGTTGTGTTATCAGTACAGACAACTGTGAAATGCAGCTTGCCAAGGGGGGGAGAAAAAGAAAAAAAGAAAAAAATTCATTCTAACAGAAAAAAAAAAAGCCATTTTAGAGAAAACATCCTACGTATCTTCACTATATTGCTTTAAGAAGCAAATGCCAAGCAGAGCTCCAAACTGCATAGCAGTTATAATTGGTTCAAAATTCTCCTGCTAATTTTCACAAAATAAGGGCAAACTGCAAAATTCTCAGCCTTCGAATTGGCTTGTTAGCCACAAAGATGACATAACTCAGGTATGATCAGACACAATACTTACTCACTGCAGCAAATTATTTTCAGGAGTGGTATACAGCACACATTCAGGGCTGGTACAGGCTATGGAAAAGGTCTGTAAAGGTCAAACCCAGTTCAGAGAAAGAAGTACTTCTGAAGAGGCAGATAGTAAGGGTTTGCTGTTAAGACTGGATTTTGCCTGCACTAGAAACATTATGCCCTAGCTAATACACAGATTTTAGATGTTTCAAAACATCAACTCAGACACAGTAAGATACAGTGAAAGAATTAATTGGAAGACAGACTGGAAAACAAAGGCCATGGCCACATCCAGCCACATACCCTCATTCTAATGGTAAACACTGGTGTGGGTATGGGTAGTGATGAACCTCTAAGCAAAATGGCAGGCAGAGCTGCCCAGGACCAAAGCACCCTGACTCCTGCACTTACTTGTTCTGCCTTACACACAAAGACTGATGAGAAAAAAACCCATCCCCTCCCTTGGGTGTGAAGCCTTGCCCTGCCATGGCTCCTCTCCTCCCACTCACACCGATTCAGGGAACTTCACATCTGACTTATTTTAGATATCAAGTCTGCAGTCAGCAGATCATAGTGGCTCTTGCTTTCCCTACATTCAGGAAGGCCTTTCACTTCTGGATTTAGTGCCAAGTCTAATGCCCTTAATCTAGCACATAACAGCAGAAGCCACCTCCAGAACAAAGGGTCAAACCAAGAGTTTAGGACAACCTTTGCAACTGCTCAGCCCCTTCACCAGTATAAATCAGACTGTTGAGCAATACCATTTCAGAACAGTTATAAAACTTTCCCAGTCTTTGGGAAGCACTGAAAAGCAGATGCTCAGTAGATGTGATTACTCAAAGCCACATACAGTCTGGCCTAGAGATCGCATCTCTCGTACCCTCAGTGCGACAGTATAGTGCTGTTCACATTGGGATGCTCCCAGCAGTCCCTGCTTTAATAGCCTGAGGAGCTCATCCTTCTGGTTGGTGTTCTTCTGGACTGTCAATACACTAACCATTCCTTCCATCCAGTAGTGACATAACTTGCTGTCTGAAAATACACCTTGGAGTACTTGCACCCATATCAGTGTCCACTGCATTTTACATAGAGGACAGAAACAGTATTAGAAGACACAGAAAACATCAGTGCCTCTTGTTGCTTCAGGAACCCAATCCTCTGTACCAGCACCCCAAAGCTGTGCAAATACCCTGAAGAAAACTGAGCATGCACTGCTGGAGCGGTCTTCCGCGTTTCTTTATATGGATGCATTGGTAAAATTCTTTGTATTTTCTTCAGGTAGCAGCAAGAGGAAACAAGAAAAGGAAGGAAAGAGGCAAAGCAGGTGAAGAAACTTGGGCTCTTACAGAGCTACTCCATTGTGTTGATTTCTGATCTCTGGCTTTGCAGCACACTTTCCCACACCTGCTGGGTAGGTGGGCAAGTATGTGAATGGAGCAGGCTAGTCATATAGGTGTGCAGGCATAACTGACAGCTGCTGACCATGTTGTGACACAGCTGTGCCTTTGTTACAACGAGAGTTGTTGGGACAACATACGTCCACGTGTGGCTCTTTACATCTAGTCTCAAGTAGTAAAGCTGTTGGTGGGTTGTGGTTTTTTTTTTCCCTACTGTTCTGAAGTAGCGTTTTGTTCAGTAGAAAACAGCTGCTGCTTTCCTAAGCAGCCAGTTGGCACAAGTCAGAACAAGCACTTAGACTTGAGATATTGCTATTTGCAGTAAGCTGTCTTCGTCCCATCAGCAATCCCCTTCTGGCATACATGTATGCTCAGTGAACCTCAGATATGGTCCTGTTATGTTTTAAATGCAATTGCTAAAATAGAAGAAAAACTACTCAGAGAAAGGACCCTCTGAGATGTAATAGTTCATGCTTAAGTTCTGCCTGGCTACAGTCATGCAAACCTGCCAGTGTCAAGCAAAAATGCATTTAAAGACTAATGCAGGTAGTATTTGCCTCAGAAAAGACAAGAAGAATAGAAAGGCTCAGGGAGGACAAAAGAATAAAATAAAACAACAAAAGCCACAGGAAAGGATCTTTCTTTAAAATCCCTTAAAAGAGACCTTTAATGCCCATCCTTAGAACAAAACCTAAATTAGACAATGAAGGAAACTGGCCATTTACAGAGGGTGTGTCACAGATAAGACTGAAATCTCCTCCACATACAGGGGATTAGTGCTGCCCAGTCAGCATAAAAAAAGATAAGGTGACATCTTCAGCCAGTAGGTGAGCTGCATTCTACTGAATTTTCAAAGATACAGCAATTTTTCATGAACTATTTTATGCCACAGCATAAGCAATATGTAGTTTTAACAATCTCAGTTAATCATTAACAGTTAATATGTAAAAATATGGGGTTGGGTTTTTTTTATTCTGCAGTTTTTTCATTAAATTTCAATGAATTTTTCCAGAATTTTGGAAAGAAAAGCATAGGCAAAGTATGATGTAAGAATGTAACCTGAACTAAAAATACATCTGAAACAAGACATGACCACTACCTGATAAAACATCGTAACACCAGAAGGAACCCTAGGGGCGGACATGAAGAATGCTGCAGGTTGTTGAAGCTGCAAATTGTAGCAACAAGTGGTAGAATATGTTGTTTGATTTTAGCCAGGATCCTGGCATTAACACTCACTTATTTTGTGACCAAAAATATTTAAATAAATCAGCATCTGTTCCGCATCAAAAAGGCTGCCTACAAAAGTTGAGCTTTAATGGATTAAAAAAAAACCCAAAACTTTGAATCAACATCAACAGTATTTCAAAGCCATCACCTTTTATTGCACACTGACTACACTGAAAACTGCCACATCCTACTGTGTTTCAGAATGAGGGCTTCAGTTCCTTGGCAGCCACTGTCAGTTTCTCAAGAGCGCTGTAAAAATTAGATAGTGTTCATAATGCACAATGAAGATGAAAATGTATTATTACTAGAGAAGGCTCCAGAGCTGAACATTAACTTGTCAAAGCTGAATATTAACTTAAGAGATACAGGAGGCCAGATCCAAATCAGGCACTCCAGCCTTAGCACCAAGTCAGATGAAGGAGCGCACAGGGCTTTTTCCAACTGTGGCAATTTCATAATCAACAGTCTCATGAGAGCTCAGCCCCATGGAAATCCCCCAAGAAAGTTGAACTTTTCACCGGATGACAGTGGTACAAATTTCCTAGGGGACTGCTAACACCAAGCTCGATGTGAAGAGTCACTATCCTGCTCTCACCCTGCCTCAGACTGTAGCTTAAATAGATCACTTTCCATCTTCCACAAACCAGGCAATTTATTGAGAACGAGATTAGAAGTCATTGAGAAAAAAATCCAGAAATTGTGTCAGAGTGGAGAAGAGCAAATAAATGCAAATTCGAGTTAAAACTGAGCGTAAATTTTTGGCAACATAATGCTGGTATTAGCAAGCTGTACTGACAAGGTTGCACACAAAAAGGAGATAATAGGAGAGTGTGAAAGGTATACTTAACACTCTCAGAAAGGTATACTTAACACTCTCAATTTTATTTGCTGGTTCAAAATAGAAGTCAGTGTTGACAGAACAGGCTGAAGAGTTTTAGGCTGAAGACTAAAGAAAGCACCCAGAAATTTTTAATACTGTCCTGCTTCTGCAGCAGATGCTAATATTACTGGTACAGTAACAAGCACATGAAGTAATTGTTTTCTTTGCCACTGTGCCTTTATCTAGACAATTAACAGCAAGATAAGGATGGTGCCTTTAAGGTACAGTGATTTGGTTATCAGTTGGAATAGCTTTGTTGCTAATTGTAGATATGGGCCCTGCTGGCTTCCCAGCATGCTGTCAAACCATTAGCTGGCACCAGGTCTTAAAGTAACCAAATTGCCAGTGCAGCCCTTCACCACTGCAGTCCAATGCTGACATACTTCTGATTCTCCTCATGTTTTTTAAATAGGGTTCATAGTCTTCTATGATAGAATTCTTGTAAATTCTCAACCTTCTGTCACCTAGTATAGTACAGACACTGGAGCAAGGCCAGATTTAACATAACACTGCATGAGTTTTTTTCAGTTCCACTTCCAAAGGGATTTCAGTCTTTCCCTCCCACATCCATACCTGGGATCCTAGCTGGCATAATTCTAAACCTCTCACTTCAAAAGCATCTCAGCAAAAAGAAAGTTCAGACCAAAACCAGGAACTAAAGTCCAGTTCTGCAGAATCAGAAGACACATTACAGGCACTTCAGATGCACATTACACTCTGTTTACCCACTTCAACCTCTAAGCAAAGTCATGCAATAACAATGCTATTACAGATAAAGAAACCTCTGAAAGTTCATGGACAGCCCCACGGGAAACAAATATGATTCTTCTGGCAACAGATTTAATGCTGCAGCAGACCTTTGTGACTAAACCTCTATCAACATCGTTTTATTACTTCAATCTCACTTCTGGCTTTGAAGTATTAAGGAAAGCAGAAGTAGTCTTTACTGAAAGTGCTAACTATGCAAATGGGTAATTCAGCAAATATCATGCCACCTTACTGATAAATGCAACACACAATCTGAGACCCACAGTGCCATAAGAAATCTCCTCTACCCTTGCATATCTCTTGCCTATCAGCCTCCCAGTTTCAATTTAGAACAATAAAAAATAATGGTCCCACTGGATTCCCAGAGGCTGTGGCTTCTATCAGTAGTAAAAGAGCTTCCAGGAATGTTTTGTAAAGGTCTTTCCAGAAGATCTGCAGTCACCTGCACAACTTCCATTCACATACCAAAACAACCCTAAACCACATTTAAGGAGTCTCAAAAGTCTGTGCCTATTCAGTGACCCAATGACTTAAAAAAATAATTAGGCAAAGGTAGGAAAATTGCCATGTGTACCTGAATCTCCTACCTGCCTGACCAACATGGCACACTACAAAAACCTTTGCACAATGCAAGTACCCAGTATTTGGAGCTTGGTCTCCTTGCTCAGTCCCTGACAGATCGCTTCTGAACAAAGCGGAAGTCACACAGGGATCCTCTTCTTGGCTGGATGCTTTGGGCTGGGGGCAGCATCAGCCAGGAGTGCCATGGGGAGTTCTGCTGAGGGCTAACACAAAGTGCTGAAAACCACGAAGTAAAGCAGCCTTGCTGCCCACCCCTGCAAGTCAAGATCTCTCTACCAATACCACAAGGCAGCATTTTTGGCAACAAAAAGAAAGACAAGGACCTTGCGTGTCACTGTGGGGTGCTGCATCAGAGAGCCCAGCAGTATATTTATGTGCAGCCATGCAATGTCAGGAATGCCACTCTGCAGTGCCTGGTGTCTGCAGGTGTTTCCGGTGGTGAAAGCCAACTGAACATATTGAGGCTTATTAGTCCTCATTCTAGCCTGGCTGGTTTTGGCTAGGATCCTTCCCCAGGCGAGTCAGGGAGGAAGCCACCTTAATTAGGGAGAGGTAGGCAGGTATAAGAATCCATCTGAACGTTCAGCTTGAGGGCATGGGGTCATTTTTGTTAGGAAGAAGACACTGAGGAGGGAGCCAGCTATCACCTTAGCATCATCTAGGTAAAACATCCTGTTTTTCTGAGCACCCTGATAATCACACAGCAGCACACACAACACTAGAAAGCCTCTCCCAAGGCTGCTCTTCAGCCTAGGCCCTCCACCATCCTTTATGTGTTAAATGAAAGTAGCACTATCAGCACTGACCAGAGAGGCTGAAAACTCCTTCAGTCCCAACACTTATCTGTACAGCAGGGTGCAATATCAGCAGAGAATGCTGTGCAGTCAGAGTTCCTTCTAAACCACAAGTAATACTAATCCAGCAAACAACTGGGAAAAGCAGGACATGTGGAACAATAGCCTGAGAACTGATGCAATTTTAGGTGATGTTTGTTTCCCTCTGCCTATTTCATTGCTCCACTTTTGTTTAGTTGGACTGGTTTCAAGGAAAATAGAAACATGCCCTTTGGGACTACTGAAAACTAAGAGCAATGAAGTAAATACCAGCTAGACTGGCTGATAAGTGCAACTGCTAGCAACAACCAAAGAAGGTGGCTTTAATTTTAACCTCTATTTATTACCCCATGGCATTGCAGAACAAGGTACTGGGGAGCCCTGTAGAGAGAAGGAAGGAAAATAGTGTACCACAGCCAACAGCAAACTGTATCTCCACCTTTCAAAACAGGAGGGAAGCTTATTTCTTACAAAGGTTATCTCCTGCCAAAATGGCATTGAAGCCAGTTGGAAATTCAGTTCCTGCAAGCAGTGAGCCAAACCTACTACAGGTGGCAATCCCAGCAACCATGTCATGCTTTTGGAAGTGCCATCACCAAGGTCTTTGACTCTGTGCTCTGATTTGCACTCTGACTTACCATGACTGCTGAAGACCTTGGTGACATTTCTGGACAGAGATGTAACAAGTATTGTGAAGGAGAGGGCACCTGGCACCTGCCTGCAAAATTGATTATGCTAAGGTATGTGTGTGCCTGCACGTAGATTTCACGGCTCAAGGCTTGCTGAACATGGCTACAGGACAGCAGCACCCATACAGCATGATAACTGTCTGTGCCGAACTCCCTTGCACCACCGGTTAGTACTTCGTCCTGTCCGGAAAATGTGCTACATGAAGCAAGGGTGGGCTGTTCCCTACTGGTAACACCTTCCTGTCTCTCAGCGAGAGAGCTGAAGTGGAGCTCAGAGCAGCAGAGAACAGGAGTCTCTCCTCAAGCTCCTGGACAAACAATCCTGTTATGAGCAGCTACCTCCCATCTCATCAAAAGGTGACTGAGACATAAAGCTTGACAGCATGAGCACACAGCACTGCCTTAACAAAGCCTTAGTGTCCTAACTCGTCTTTAACCAAGACACTGACTCAGGCACCACTGTATAAGCACCCTGCCATCTGCCACAAGTCTCCCTTCTGCAGGATTTGGCATATGCCTAATTTCAAACCAAGCAATATTAACAGCTTCAATTTGTGTGCTAGTGGAAGATCGCATCCTGAAGCCTGTTTCAAAGCCAGGAGGCAGCCATTGGAAGCACACATGGGAGCAGGACATCACACCAGCATGAGGGTATGAGGGAGCCACAGAGACTCCACAAATAGGGAGCCTAATGCATACAGGGAAACATGAGCTGCAAAGCTACATCTATCTGGACCACGCGGCTTCAGGTCCAGGCCAGAGGTGGGACAGAGGTGGTATTACAAGTATTTCTAATTACTAGCTCATAAGGTAATCAGCCTTCCTGCTAATTGGCAAAATACATGTAAAAAGGTAGCGCTTTCAGATTTGGAGGTGTGCTTATATCTGACATCTCCTCCTACTGTCATCTTACATTTCCAGCCACTGGAGAAAATGCCCCTGAAACGAAAGCATCTAAGGATCTCTTCGACCTCACTGTCCACAACAGTTGACCTGTAGTTCCTTTCTTTGCACAGGAATTAAGCACTGCTAAGCACAAATAAACAAGTACTTGTAAGAATAGAAGATGTTACTTTATGCATGATGTCAAAGAATGAATCAGCAGCCAAGTAGTGGGCAGCAAGGACCCTCAAGATAGAGGCTTTATGTAAATGAACATATCATGAAAAGGACAAATAAGCTTTGTTCCCTATAAGCCTCACCAACAATGGGCACTCTGTCATTCTAATGGAGAGATTTAATTTTTTTTATTGCACATTTGAAATGTTTTATTATAGAAATACAATCTTTGATGACTGAGTCTGAGGCACATTTCTACAGCCAGTCTGGTAGTCTTTATAGTACAGAGAAATGTGAGCTTTCTGACTTTCAACTCGTACAATACTCTATGCAAGATGCTTCTTGGAATCACTCCTCCCCCTCAGACCTTCCCAGCAATGAGAGTTTCAGCTTATGGCTTTGATAAGTTTTCTTTTAAATGCCCATGCTTGATGTTCACTGCAGGTTTCAATATAAGACACCAGTGTCTACTTCTCTTTGGAAGAGTTCACTTGCAGATACTACTGCAGGCATGAAGTGTAAAATCCAGTAACAACAATATATGTCATTCTGACAAATTAAGAACGCCATGAAAAAACAGCATTAAACCTCTCCTTGGGAGATAATCTTAGCTCACTTTGGCTGTGTTCATTATGTGCCTGTTTGTTCTTCATGTTCTCCCCTTTAAATTGCTGCATGTTTAGATTAAAGCATGACGATGCCACTTAAATGAGGACCCAGCACTATGGGTATTGAGCCCAGCAAGGAAGGTGGCAACTTCTGCGTAAGTTTTGAGCTTATGCTCAAAAGATCAGTAGACCACAGTATCACCTGCAGATACGATCACATCAGGATTCTGCACAGCTCTGAAGAGGGGAAAGGTTATATATCCAAGCCAAATCCCTTGCACAATTTGTGTCTGTGCATACAGCCAGCACACATCTGCCAACCTGACACTAGCAATAGAGATTATTTCAAAATGACCACAATGTACTGAGCAGCACAAGAAAGGATGTAGAAAACCTACTATCTCTGCTTTAAAAGCATGCTCAGGACACACCAGATATTAAACTATTCACATCACACAAGATCAGATACTTTTCTTCCTGGAGCCTGCCTAAGCCAGGACAAATGAAGAGAGCTCAGAAGCGCTTTCACAACTGCAAAGCCAGGGACAGCTTTCATGAAATGCTGAAGTACCACTACAGTCAAAGAGCTCCACGTGGCTGGACAGAGACTCCAAGTGCCTGGATAGAGACTGTAGGTGAAGACACTTGATGGCTATGTTGCCATCTCTATTTCCCTGGTGTTCTAAACCATTACTTTCCATCCTTTCCAGTGGACACATGCAGCACTAACACAGCAGCCAAGAGAAATAACATTTCACAGAAGAGTACCCCAAAAAACTCTAACAGGTTGCCATGTCAGAGAGACCCAGCAATAACATGAGAACTGCCACATTTCCTGAGACTGGGCAGAGCTGTTTCATGTCCCAGCTCTGCTGCAAGCTTCCTGAGTGATCTCACCCTAGTCACTTATTCATCTGCATGAGACAGGGAGGCACACCAGGCCTTCCCGCACAAGATAAAAGTGGGAGGATTCTCATTTCTTATGGCAAATGGAGCTGTGTGAGCCCCAAAGATGAAGTATTTTCTTTTGGACCCTACCATTCAAAATTCTACCAGACCATAGCAGAGATTGAAGCATCCTTCACCAAACAGTTATACAGAAACAAAACAAAAGGAAATAGAGATTTCATTCTCTGATAATCATCAGCTCTGAGTTTGTAAACTGCTGGCCAATATCAGCTCTTTCGCCTCTGTGTTCTTCCAGCACACTTTTCTCTGGAACTCAGGGAGTAGAGCACTACATTATGGCTATATTGTTTTGGCTGCTTCACGGACAAAATAGCAAAATGCCTAGTGTTTTTCAAAAAGAAACACTCCTTGGACTCCTTTGAGAAAGGCAGCATTTTAGCTGACTTCAGTAGGCTGAAGATAGTAATTTCACATCCAAAAGAGCTGCCATTCTTGGCATTACTGACCACCCCTTTTCTCTTCTGCTCAAGAAGCTAAAGGGCACACAAAGCTCTGACACATGAGAGACTTAAGGTACTTCTGCAGGACTGGAAAGGGTTTTGTGAGTTGTTAATTCTAACTCTGCATGTTCCCATTGCGGCACACTTCAGAAGTTTACACACAAGGAGAATTAACAAGAGCAGAAATGCCAGATGCGGTGGCTCTTTCTACCACGCCATTACCTGTGCCAGAGGAATTTCCCAACTTGCGCAGTTTTCCCAGGACCTTCTGGACATCCTGTATACTCGTATCCTGTTGGCTGTACAAAAGCAACCTCTTGGCATCTGAGAACAGGCGGGAAACACTGGTGACAGGAAAACACAAAAACAACCAGCAGCCATCAGCTCTGTGAGCCAGCATCCACAGATACAGTTTCACATCCCAATTCCAAACTTCAGTCCCTTCCAGTTATGCCACTGCTCTCTTCAGTACAATGAGGCCTTTCTTCAGTGACCACCCCAAGATGATCAAAGAGCCCAGTAAATGATGACTGCTAATGCAAGATCAAATAAAGTTATATAAGGAAAACCTCCATGCATTTGAAAGCATTTACTTAAGATGGGGATGGAGAGGGCCTCCTGCTGCCTGAAAACCGCTTCCTCTTAGCAGCTAAGTAATTTAAGTATATTCTTGCTCCTTGCAAATGCTCCTACAAGTTGCAGACACATTTTACTCTGCCTTAAGCCTAGCTGGCCTAGCAGTATGAGTGCAGCAAGCAAGGCAGGGTGTAAGGAAACCGGCCATAGAGCTTTCTGCAGCACGTCAGCCAGCAATAAGTGACAAATGTCAGGGAGTATCCCGCTGACTTGCTTTTTAACAGCCTTGCTCTACACTGTCCACCTCAGAGATTCATTAACCAAGGAAAGAGACCCTCAAAAAATAACTTGTGTCTTGCCTTTTTATGGGCCAAATTCTGAGCAACTGATAAGAGAATGGACTTAGTCCTCACCCAGAGGTAAAATAGTCTTTCATTCACCAAGAGCTCCAACTGCTTGGACTCAGGGACACTGCACACATACCAGCCACCTGCTAAGCCCCCCCTGAACTTGGTAGCAAGCTTGGTACTTCAGTGGCAACAGGAACAGCAAAACCCTTGACAGTGTAAGGTCATATAGCTAGCTGGCAACTTCCTATTACCCCTTCTCTGCATGCTCCTCTAAGAACAAGGTGAGGAAAAAGAAGGCAGACTCACATGGAGGCATTGAAGTTCCCAACGATACCAGGGGATTCCCCAGGAGTTGGGTAGCGGAAACAAGGGTTGTTGGCGTTGCAGATGATCCCCTGTATCCATGGCAAGGTCCCTGCTGAAGGCATAGCTTTGTTTGGGAAGTGACCTGGAACAGAAACACAAGAGTTAGCAGACAGAAACACAGGATACAAGCTACTACTACGCAGCATTGCATTTGAGGGGCAGCGCTAATCCTGTACTGGTTACTGCCCCAAATGGCTTGTAAAAGAGCAGACCAGCCAACACTAAGAAGGGCTGAGCTCATGTTAAGTTCCCCGTGCTGTTCTAGCCCCCTCCACTGAAAACCTACACCTTGTTAAGCCTGTAGGAGAAGCTCTTTGTTAGTGACATCTTTGCAGCAGTGCTTTTGGCCACACTGACAGGGATATAGTACTTTTTGCTGAGGGATGCCCAACAGTAGGCAACTCCAATGCCTGGTAGTGCTGAGCACACACACACACGTCTGTTATAAGCTGCTATGCTCCTCCAGATTTGCATGCTTAACTAACCCAAGGGCTTGGCTTGAGGCCACTGGGAGAACCCCCAGTCAAGAGTCTGGGTTCTGAATACACCTAATATTTCTGTTCAGTCCTGGTTTTCAAAATGAGCTCACCTCAATTGCACATTCTGTAAACACCAAGCAAAGGCTCAGTGAATATGGGGTGAGTGCCTACATTTGTTTCCCTAACCATGTCACTGCTGTCCCATACTAGCTTCATTTCCAGTCAGTATTAAAACTTCAGAGCTCCTAAAACATTTAGGCATCTGCCTGCCATATTTCAAACCTTTATGCTAAAGTCTGACTCTTGCTGCTAAAGACCTACCTAAGTCATAGCCCAGATTTTATGTCTTGTTTATGTTCTCCATTCTGGTCAAGAATTAAAGCAGTAACAAACTACCTATGGCCAGTACGCCACTTACGCACTTCTGAATCCCTTAACCTCCAGCAATGGGGGAAGAAAGGCTTCCCTTGCACCTTATACAAGCTGTTAGGCTGCTTTCTGCAAATGAACTCACTTCTTCACCCCCACACAAGGGAGGGGAGCACAGAGGAAAGTTATGCCCCTTCCTCACTATGTCTCACAGATATTCAAAGCAGTTGCTCAAGGCTTCGACCAAGTGATGCAGGTTTCCTCCTCTGGTGCACACCTTGCCCTCACAGCACGCCTGCAACCAAATGGCAGGGGTGGTTCCCTACCTCCACAGCCACAATGGACATACCAAAGCCACAGGAGGAAGAGAGGTCAAAGCTGCCAAATTACAGCAAGGCTGGTTAATGTAGGAGGCTGAAGGAAGATGGGGGCGGGGGGGAGTATCAACCCTCCAATGGAGAAAGCCAGAAATTCTGTCCAGGAGAAAGGTGAAGGAACCAAAGGTTCATTGTTTCCAGTACCCAGGGGACTGTTTTTCCCTAAGTTCTCTGCTTAAAATAGGAAAGCTATTTACCTGAGCTCTCTGGCTTTTGTTTCATTTTGCTCTCTTATTCTTCCTGGCTGAGAGACTTGAGGGTAAGGAGAAAGGGAAAATGCTATGACTTCCAGATTCTTTTTGTAACATTTCCAAGAGAATCACCTTCTCTTTACTTCATGTCTTTTATTTTACATGGTGAAGAACCCAACTACTAAAAGCAATATGAAAGAAGAGCACACATGAAGAATTCAGGGTAGCTTTTACATACAGTGATGCATTTAACAGCAGTTTCTGAGGAGTAAAGCAGGAATCTGCCAGTTTTAAGTCAGATGAGTTACAAAGAAGACAGTGTAACAGCACACCATTTTCAAATATGTTGCTGCAAACATCTGGCTTTTCAGAGAAGACTGAAGTCACTTTTTTGACAGATTTATTTCCCCCAAATGAAGTGCATTTTGAATGCTTTTGAGGGTCACAGAACAGAAAAGTCAAGCTGTACAAAACACAAGTCAGCAACCTTGCACAATAGCAATCGAAGATTGCAAGACTGCAAGATGTGGACTGCACTAGGACAAGCTGATAGAAATAAAATTCCTGACTGGAAACTTTGCCGATAGAAGCAACCCAATCCTTGGGCTCCTCAAGCAAGAGAGGGAGAACTGAAAATCTTTCCTATTTCTTGAAAAAGACTATCATTAAAATACTGAGGCTGTCTGCAGGCTATAAAACAATTGCATGCAACTCTGTTACCGCTATCATCATGCATTTACCTGCAACTGATTTCATAACAGCATGCAGCACTGCCACAGAAGATAACATTCCTGTCTCCCTTAAGGCATCCACAGGGTTGCCACACAGTTCAGCGTGAACTCAAGGTTTCTCTCTGTCTACCTCTGCTCACAGCTCAGCAAAAAAATGTTCCACTATACAACACATCTGTATCTGCCAGCATATAAATGAGTGTTCAGTGAAACCAATACAGACTTAAATGAAGTTTAGTTACCTTTTCTCAGAAGCTTTTTGAAAAATTTAGGAGTTATCCATTAAAAAAAGTGACTTAAAAGGTTACCAGATGCCCTGCACTCTACAGTTCCTAATGTTGTAATAGGGAAAAGGCAGACAAAACCACTTCAGCCAACATAAATGGGAAGGAAAAAGGGCTGCAGGTGACTGAAAACTCTGCATCAGGGTGCCAGAGCAAACGATTACTAGGAGGCTAATGACTAATAAGCCTATTCTAAAGAGCTCTACAAAAAGGCGGCTCTTGCTAGGTTTGACTTTATATACAGCACTGCAACAACTAAAACAAATAACCATTGAGGCTGCTAGTTATACCACCTGAGTAAACTGCTTGTTGTTTCTCTTACTTCAATTCAGCTCCATATTACAGGTGTCTCTCCTAATACCACTGTAACATTCAGTCAGAAAAGGCAACTTAAATATCATGCAGCAAAGCATGAGATTTAATTTAGGGAAGCTTCAGTTACACTGCTAGCCACTGTAGAAAGTGAGATAAGCAGTACATGGGCCAGCAGTGTCCAAAGTGTAATGGGAAACTGTGCACATTAACACTTCAGCTTTGAAAGGATCCTTGACGGCCTACCAAGCAGCATAAAATGCCCCAGCTGTCACAAAGAACCACAGGGTAAGTGCTGCAAGAGCCAGTTCTTTACTGATTTTAATGATGAAACACTTCAGGTTGTCCTCCAAAGTCAGGTTATGCTGACCCTTAAGCCTTCCTTTCAGTAATCAGGCAAAGGAAAGATAAAGAAAGAGCACTTCCACAGTCAGCTAATTGCAGTATGAAGCTGTCATCAACCACAGTAAGATGTAGCACGTTGCAAATAAACAAGTCACACTTCCTGAATCAAGTGGCAACCATCACAGAGGCCTAAAGATCATTATTCACAAAGCAAGAATAAAAACTTTCTTTGAAAGAAAAGCAGAAATGTGCCCATTTTAAAAGGTAAAGAAAAAAGTGGAATAGCTTTTCCCCACAAATGTATGACTGCTGAATCTACTGAAGGCAGAACTGACAGTATAATGGTTAGAAAGAATGGAATTGCTCTTGTGCTTTTTAATGTGTTACATTAACGCACATTACTGCCTGAAAATGAGATTGCTTCCTTACAGATCTGAACACTTCTTTCTTTTTATGCTAAGTCACATACAGGTCAACAATGAGAAGTAAGACTGGGTTCTATGCTGGTTTTATAGACTTGCCAGAATTCTACAGCAAATTCTCAGCTAATACATTATACATATTAAAGAAAAGAGAAACATCAAGAAAAACATCCAGAATGTGTATAATTTGGAGCAAGATTAACATGTCAGAACACACTGCAGTCCCGAGGGTGGAAGGAAAGGAGCCATTAAAACTTCTCTGGAGATTTCTGAATGAAGTACACAATCACTGCCCTGCTCTTTGTGTCTTGCCAGCTGCATTATTAGCTTTTAACTACGAAACAACCATCATTCTGGGTACAGCTGCTGTGTTTGGTACTTACATTCATGCTGCTCGTAGGGCGGATATGAAAGTCTTACAGAGATCAAGATGAAGAAGATAAACAGAGGCCAGGCAACTTCAATCAGCAGCTGGAACTGGAAACAACAAAGAAAATATTAAGACATCATATTCAAAATACAGGACAGAAGAGAGTTACCAGTACAATCTGCTTGTAAGTCAGGACAGTAGTGCAAGTACTGCCTTGCTTCACATTGCCTATGCATTCCAGGACCAGAAAGTTTGTTCCTCCAGCTTCAGAGGATAATCTGCAAAGAATTACAGACTTTTCTCATTGATATGTGCCAGTTATGGGATGAAACTGGATGTGCTTAAGGGCTATTTCTGGCTTTTTGTAGTTCTTTTTGTTCCCTGACTGAAAGAAACTTTCTAGTGAATCTTTCAAAACTGAGTTGGATTTTTGGCCTCATATTTTAGAAGGAATAGGAAGACATTGCATCCCATTCTCACAGTAAACCGTTGAGCTTCTACACCCTAATATATCAGGCACAGGAATTGTGCCAGTGCACAGCTACGCCAAATCTTTCCATTTCAGTGTTGCACAAGTATACTGGTATCATGAAAGAAGAGCTGCTAAAATTAAGGTTATACTTTGTTTCTGTTTTGTTTTAGTACACATTTGCTCCCAAAGGTAGGTACTCACTGGTTCAGGGTACCTACAGTCAGGCAGTGAGTGTCAGGTAAAGACAAAGAACTCAGTTATTTAGAGGGACAACACAAGAATATAAGAAAGGTCTGCTATTAGATGGAGAGCATTTTTTCAGATAGGAAATTGAAGCACAAAAAAATTCACTAAGATGTGCTGCATCCCAGAGAAGCATGTGGACAAAGCAACGCTCCAGCCTAGAGCTTCTGAGACACAAGCTGAGGTTTCCCAGGCTTTAGCATCACCAGTCGTACCCCTCCATTCCCACTCCAGAAAGGCTGCCTAAACATACATTTTAGGCAAGCCATGAGACAAGGGAAACAGAAAGCTTTTTATGCTGCTACTTCTTTTGTTTTTCCTCCACTGGGAGAAGGAAACCAGAGAGTTTTCTCAGTCAGGTAAATATTTTCACCTTCTTTCCTGGAAAACCCCATCTTTTCTAATATAATGTCTACAACATTCTCATTACAAGCCAGATAGGGTAAGACCTGCACCCCAGTGGGATACAGAATCCCTGCAAACATATTTTCCCATGTTACACTATTAACAGCTAAAATTCAGCTCTTGACACTCAGCACAAGACACTCCATGCAAACTTTGAGATGAGACTTCTAGTCACTGTCATACCTCAAAATAATCTCACACTGTAATAACAGCACATTAAATCAAATTAAAGAAAATGCCACTTGATCCATCTAAGATGGCTCTTCACAGACACCCTTCATGGCTGATGTTCAACCAATAGCAACCCTATCAGAATTGAGCATCAGTCTCCCAGGCACACCTGGTAACAGTGCCAGGCTCTGTAGGATGATCTGGGATACTGTTTTCATGTACATGCTGTATGAAAACTGGATAAGAGACACTAAAAAGGATGCCAGGCAGATGCCTCATCTTTGGTTTCTGTTTGTACAATAAACAATGTAGTGGCAGCACACACATAGCCATTAACAGTCGCAGCCTGCTTCCTTCTGCATTGAACAGTAGTCTGGCTCCTAGAGGTCAGATGCTTAGAGCTAGGGCACCGACAACTTGTCTGTTCCTTCCCTTTTCAGGATTACCTCACATCTGCTGCCAGGATGGCATAGCAGAGGTTTTCCTCCTTTTGACACAAAGGCAGCTGTGAAAACAGGACAAGTCATTTTCTTCTCCAGCTTCAATGCCCATGCTTTGGCACACATCACAGCCCTCTGCCACTCTGGCTGTAGGGAAGGAGCATGCAATTGCTACTACACTGGTTGGAGAAGAATGGCATCAGCTAGGCTTGCAGAGGTTTCTCAGGGTGATCAAGACAGATAGCATCTCACAGTCCTGCTGCTGCTACAGAATCAGCGAGGAGATGCTGACCTTGAGATCAAGACCTGGCTTGCTCAGAAGTATTAGCCCCAGTGACACCACAGTGGGGTGGGCAGTAGTGGCCAAACAGCCTATTGTTGAAGCAGTAGCCTGGCCAACTACACACATAGCTCCTCAAAAGCATGCCTGATTATGGTTAATTACACAATCATGAAGATAACCACATGCAGGCTACATGCACAGTGCCATATGCCTCTGCACACGTATGTCTAACTTCAGACTGCCAGGCTCAAGGGAAGACAGAGAAAGAAGGGATGCAGCTTGGACTGAGTTGCACCTCTAAGCTGAAGACTTGCTGCTTCATGGTAGCCATTGAAATGCCCTTAGTGAGAGACAGCTGGCAACCACTGTACCAGAGTCCTACCAGAGTCTTGCAGGGGGCCAATCTCAGTGTCTCAGCAGCATTTCAATAGTTCGACTCCATGGCTAGCCTTTTGTGCTGCTCAACAAAAACTGAATTCTCTTGCTTTGCTCCTGAAGGTCAGTATGTTCCTTCCCTAACACTTCCTGACCTTCCTGTGACAGCATTTTTCATCCACTGTGGCCTTTGCAGAGGAAGAAAGACAGAGATACTGAAGGGAACATGTCTCACTCAGGATCATGCTAAGTAGATACTGGAAAAATCAAGTCTCCTTTCATGGTGAAACTGCTAGCCCAGCCTGGGAAAAATAGTGAAATAATCTTCAAATCTCCAACCCTCTGACACTGCTGCTCCATCTGAAGTTGCAAGAACATCCTATTTGCACTGATCAGATTAATCCAGAGGCAGCATTCAGCCAAGCACAAACTGCTCCTGAGTTTACTGAGGCTAGTCCCTGAAGCAGGCCAAATTTATACCAGTTGGCTGATGACACAGGATGCCATTATATATTGAGATCTATGCTGTGCCAACAGGAAATCTGTTGAGCAAGAACTAACCAAACTATCACCCCGTCCCACTGTCAACCTCACTCATCACCTCTGTGGCCAGTTTCAATGCAGGGGACTATCAGCAGCTGACCTGTTTCTCCATGCATGTTTAAGGCATCTCCTCATTCACAAGACCACTGGGAGAATACATGTTTTTATGCAGTGAACCCCAAACATGATTTGTTTCTTCCTCTGCCTCTGTAAACTCCTTCCCCCACACTCCAGTGCTGTTGGAAGCTATCCAGTACAAAGTAACACTCTGAATTGCACACGTCAGGGTGAGCTTTGAACCCCAGCTTTTGCAACACAGCCCAACCTCGCAGCAGACGAGGCAGAGGGTTCGGTGGGAAGCAAAGGCTAGCCCACACTTCTTGTGGGAAGAAAGGTAAGGACCAAACTATTTCTGGGCCACCTCGTCAGTAAGTACAAACGGGACAGGGCAATCACCAGCACACCCAGCTCAAGGACAACGGTCTTCTAAAAGTAAAACCAACAGCTAAAACTGTTCAGCCATGATAACAGCGTGGTAAAAAGAGATGTTCTGCTACTCTTCTGCCATTTTCTGCTAAATGGCCTTCCCCTCCTGATATCTTCAGGTAAAGCCCAAATGGAAACCGTTAATGAGAAAAACCCTACAAACACAGGAACCCCACAAAAACAAGCAATGTCTTAGGGCTTCATTGCAAACTGACTGATAATACCAGTGTAAACAGAGGCGATGAGCAGTTTCTAGTCTCAACCCCTTGGGCTACTTGATGGGAAACTGATGCAGAAGCTACCAGAGAGTACCAAGAAATAGCTGAGCAGATCCAAGATCATGACTAACCTACAAGCAGGAAGGCCTTTTTCACTGACACATGCTTAGCCTATTACGAATATCTATCACATAGATACTACTGCCATCACTGGCAGCTCTGTAACCCCAGAGGCATACAGGAAAAATACCCCAGAGGCATACAGGAAAAATGAAAGACACCATCAGCTACCTTTGTCTGGTTTTATTTAAGAATGGACTAATTCGAGCTCAGTTCACTGACACAAGCCTCAGTGAGACACCGAGCAAGGACTACAGAGACTGTCTCTGTCTCTAGTAGTGAATACGATAGCCTCCCCTCCCTTGTGACTCCAAGCTTCTAAAACAACCCAGCCCCAACCAGCTGGCAAGCACCCTGACATTTGCAGGGTTGAGAAGCTTATCAGAGAGACCACTTTCCACTCACCACCTCAGTAACTCATGTTCCCTTCACATTCCCTACTCATACCACCTCAAGGTCAGATCTAACAGGACAGAACCTCTGCAGAGGCCCATTGTACAGGACATGCCCTTGTCCAACACAGTAACATCCCCTAAATCCCTGAAGGGCAATTAGTGCATTCTGGCTTTTAGCTGCCTGCAGGAGTTACAGCATTCTGTGAGGTCCCATTAATGCAAAGGCAGAAGAAATTTTAGAACATCATACTGGATTTAGGCTCTTGTGTCTTCGTCCACACAGAAAAACTCTTGACTACATGTTGTCTTAACAGGTACATTCCCACACTGCAAACAGATGGCGAGGCTAGAACTTAAACTAATCAGAATGCCCCTTGGTAGAAAAACATCAATTGTTTGAATTTGTCTTCACGCCAATGTAACATGCCTCATGCCAGCTCCTTAAAGTATACCTCCTGTGGTAAAGTTACGCAATGGGCTTGGATTTCTCTCCCTGATTGAAAATGCCTGCTATTTCCTCCATCACTTCTGTCATTAGGAAATGGCACAATTATGTTGTTGTTACAGCTTACAGCAGTCAAAAGCTTTTAGACTGGAGCGCACATCGCAGCAGTCTGGCAATGCCTCACCTGCAGAGCAGAGCAGGGCATAGCACAGGTTTTCATTTAACATCCTCCTTGCTGCACACGGCAGTGATACAGTCTCTCTGCCATGGTCTGACATGAGTATTTCATTATTCCAACACCCTCTCCTGCTGGGATTCAGGACAGTAATATTCAGCACCTTCAGCCCCCTGGTTTCTGTCTACCCACCACTCCTCAATTTGATTGAGGTCTTTCCAAAGGCAGATCAGTTGTTCTGCTAGGGACCATTAAAGATAAAACTTTAAGATACAGGATGTTTCCCTGTAGATATAAGGCTACAACTCAGACCTTAAAAAAATGCTTTGGCTAATACTTACCGTCTGTCTTCTTCTGTAGGTGAAGTTCTTCCATAGCAGCAATCCCAGCTGCGTCCAGAAAGCCATCTTCTGTCAGCAAAGCCTAGGAGCTCACTCCCGTTGTGCAGCAGCAGTGGCAGTACACAGCAGAGATGATGTGGCTGGGCATTAACTATGGGGAAAATAAAGAAAAAAGAAAAAAAAAAAAAAAAAAAAAAAGAAGAGTTGAAAGGGAAAAGCCGTGTCAGTCAGACCAGAAAAGGCACCACAGCTTCCCTACCCAATGCATTCCAGCCAAGTCTCGAGGGTCTCAGTAAGGTCAGACTTAGAATCACTGTCTCTTAGCTCAGAGATGCAAGGCACAAAAGAATGCAATACCTGACAGACAACAATTTGCTTCTTTCCTGCCCAAAAAATTCCAAGAGCAAGAATAAGGGAAGATAAATCCCAGGCTTTGAAAGCTGACTTGGAGACCTTTCCTGAATGAGGCTCAACCATACAATTCAATCTTTTTTTGGGTTTTTTTGAGCTTCTTCCCATATTTTTACTTTTAAAATGGTGAAACACCTGATGCCAAATTAGGAAAGCCTTCGTTTTGAAGTCCAGTTAACTCAGCCACTTGCACAAGAAAGTGCTATGCACTTAAGAGGTAAAAGAGAAACATCCATTTCCTTGAAAGTAAGTGACTAAGAATGGCCCTGCAGCCGTTCATATTTGTATAAAGTGAATGGAAAATTGCTGTTGAATCATTGTTCAGGTTTTGTAACCACCTGGCTTCCAACACTGTTGTTAATTGGGTGCATTCAGTACACATCTTGTGAGAGTATGAGAAAGTATAAAGGGTCAAAAAACACATTAATCATTTTTGTGGCTATTAATAATAGCATTATATAGGCTTGGATACACACCGACTTCCAGGAAGATTCAGTCAAACGGAAGCTTCCTGTGTATTAGTTAAGCATCATTAAACCTTTTTACCAGAATTAATTTGGCATAGATTAATTTACTTTTGAGTTTAAGGCCACTTCAGATTACGAGTAATTTCATCCTGAGTAGGTGTCCACAAAGGAATTTAGTTAATCCACATCAAATTATCTGATTTATGTACTTGAATACACCCTGCTGACAGACTCAGTGTTCACAAGACAGCTAGCAGCCGATCCAAATACACAGTGAAAGAACCATTCCCCCCAACATCTATTAAACTGGGAACACACATGCTTTTGATTCTACTGTCCCACATACCAGTGCCATAGCCCTATCCAGACTCAGAGCTGCATGTCTGAATGCAAACTGCATTGAAAATGTCCCAAAAATCCGTAAGTGTTTTAGGAACATAAGACTTCCCCAGGAAATGCTCTGACCAGTCTTACACTGGAGTAAGACTAGATATTAAGTGGGAATTCTAGATGTGAGCTTTATGTTAATGAACACTTGTGGCCTTTAAGTCTCACCCAAAAGTAAATGACATTAATACAATGACTTGCAGACTAAATCTTGCCTCTAACTATGTAAGTCTGTGCAACAAAAAAAAAGTTTCCCTAACATGACTAACAAAACCAATTAAACCCATTATACCAAGTTCTACAGATAATTACTCTGTAGTATCACAACAGGACAACAGTGCTTCTTAATGCCAGTACAGAGAAGCAAAGAACAAAACAGACGCCTACAAAGCCCCACAAATTGAACCTCATGTCAGCATGCAGGCAGCTGAGTGTACAGTCAGCCCAGGCTCATGAACTTCTGCCATGTACTGCTGTAATTCACAGATTTGTCCTCCACGGATGCTCCTTCACAGAGGGATGGGCAACTAACCTGACAAGAACCTTCCTCTGCTGCCCGCTGCTTCCTGCTGGTTGGAGCACCCTGACACTTACACACTCCAGCTGCAGACACATGTGGCTCTTAGTGAATTCCTACACACAGTCAGACACTTGACAGGCTAATAACATATCCACAGCAGGGAAAAACACTGCTGTTTGAGAACAATCCCTGGCTGCTGAGGATTGTGCACACATGCTCATAGACCCAAAGCATACCTTTGCTTACCAGCCTGGATACACGGAGGCTTTGAGCACCTTGTCTGAATGTCATTATTACACAAAGCTGCAACTAACATGTAACCCAGAGATGAAACACTAAGTAGAGGATGTAATCGCTCTTCCTTTGTACTCCTCCTACTGACCTGTTTCTGCTCAGGATTCAGGTGATTTGGCAACAGTGCTTTTACTTGCCCTCTGAACAACCTGGAATGATACTCGCATAGTGCACACGTGCTCTGTGACCACTAACCTGGTACAAAAAATCTTTCACTAGGAGAATTGCTCTTTTCAAGCATTTTCACTCAAGGATACTGGTCTGTGAGTCACAGACCTCCATTTGCTTTGCTATGCACTGCATTATGCCAAAAACGATAAGCCTTTCTGCCTGAGTCCAATCCTGCAGCCACTGGACAAGTTTAGCATACAGAAGTGAAGGACAGAAAGGGACTTCACAACTGTCTACAATCACTGGTTTTACATTCAGAAGGGTCTTTAGAGTACCCACTCTATATTCCACCTCTACAACACTATCAATTCTCTGCAACAGGCTACTTTCCAATAGTAACTGTAGTTTTCTAGCAATTACAGCCAAACACCAAAACCCATAGGACGCCATAGGAAGAGTGCAGGAAAGATTCCAGGGAGGGGCAAAAGGACCAAGCCATCAAAGTAAATACACCCAGCTCCCATGCCTTAACACCCTGCACAGAGGCAGAATGAAGTTCGAATCAGTCTGTGGGATGTTTGAACTAATAATGGGTTTAATCCACAACGGTGAAAATACAGACATTGGTCCTTCACAATAGCAGTTGTCCACAGAATCCAGAACACAGAAATACTGCTTTGTAGAGAATGTAGGGTTCACAATGCACTAGCAAACTGTAGTGAGATAAGGTCCCATAGAGAATCATACAATAGCTAGGGTTGGAAAGGACCTCAAGATCATCTAGTTCCACCCCCCCTGCCATGTGCAGGGACACCTCACACTAAATGCCACACAAGGCTATGTCCAACCTGGCCTTGAACACCACCAGCAATGGAGCATTCACAACTTCCCTGGGCAACCCATTCCAGT
>JAOEHY010032944.1:83823-97623 GCA_025447955.1 Psilopsiagon aurifrons
GGCTGCTATGAGGTCTCCACGCAGCCTTCTCTTCTCCAGGATGAACAGCCCCAACTTTCTCATCCTATCTTCATATGAGAGGTGCTCCAGTCCCCTGACCATCCTCATGGCCCTCCTCTGGACTTTTTCCAACAGTTCATGTCCTTTTTATGTTGAGGACACCAGAACTGCACACAATACTCCAAGTGAGGTCTCACAAGAGCAGAGCAGACAGGCAGGATCACCTCCCTCGACCTGCTGGTCACGTTCTTTTTGATGCAGCCCAGGATACAGTTAGCTTTCTGGGCTGTGAGCACACACTGCCGGCTCTGATCATACAACACATCTGAGCTGAGCAGCAGAAGCCTGTGCAGCCAAAGATTCAGCTGTGGCCATCTGCTTGGACTCCAGCTCTCTGAAGTTCAGCTAAACTTTATGGTTACCAACACAAATGTTCTGGCCTTCAAGTAAGGCTAGTTTGCCTGGATACAAGTTTCAAATGAAACAAAAATAATGATTTATCAGGACTGTGCCTGAAGTCTGGAAAACCTGTGTCAGATGTAGGCACTACCAGCTAAGTCTCTACATTAAACTAGGGATAGGATCTAATACTTGGACTAATCACCATCAGCACAAAACCTGAACCATGTCCAGTTCTTCTTACAGCCATGACCGTTTGATAGACATACTCTGCCCCAGCATCTGTTATAGACCAGGTAGCACAGGTTTGTTGATGCCTAAAGCTGTCTCCTATTTTGATCCACAGAGGCTGACATATTTGGTTCACTTCTGATACAAGTTAACTAGGTCCACCAGAATTACTAGCACATCAGAAAATCCTCTTCAAACTAAGAATCTCAGAGGAAAATGGGTTAGCACCCTTTCAGATGTTCTTCCAGCTGAAAATAGGTAAGAACTGTAAGCCAGGGATGCAGAAACTGATAAGATTCAGCCCTCCAAGCTCAGCTGGAGCTGAAGTCCATCTGTATCTCCACTTCAGACTAGCCTGGTGTATTCATCATAGCTGGGTAATCCAACTTGCCAGGTAGCACTGCAGAGCCAAAAGACACAAATATCAGCTAAAGCCCAAATACTGTCTAAAGAAGCAACACTGTTTCTGTCTAGAATAAGAAAAGCTGCCTGAATACATCACCATAACGCAAGTTTACTGTGATGTAAACTGTCACAGCTGTGCTGAGGAATAAAGGGCCTTATACCTGCCAACACTGGACAGACACTTTGAAAGCACGTCTTGTTTTCACAGAGCACTTGATCTGCAAAAGTAGGAAGAACTTCCTTAACTGCAACACATTACACAGCTCAGCTGTGGAGGGGTCTTTGTGTAAGACATCAGATTTTCACATCCAATCTTTTCATTGCATGAACACCTGTACTGGAAAACTACTATGTTTTCCAGTACAGGCAGATACCTATATAGAGCAATTTTAAAGCCTAGAGGCATGAGAATGACTTGTCTTCATCACTCAGAAATCTATTTTTATCTATAGCTCTGCTTCATCATTTCTCCATCTCTTCACCACATACACTACACAACTGCAAAACTGAGACTATATGGAGCACACCAGGGGAGACTCAAACTGCTCACTACTTCAGGCACAACAGCCTAGTAACACAGGTGCAAACTCAGACTGATACCTTAACACAGATAAACAGATATCATCAGATAGGGCTGTCTGATAATTCAAACAAGTAATGCACATTTGTAATAACACCCTAAATACAGACATATGCCCTATGCAACACACAGGTACAGTAACAACCATTTGGTTAACCAGCCAAGACAAAGTAAGGATTAGGAAGCCATTTTGTATTTTGCCAGCAAGTAAATGGTGGGCATTCAGTATGCAGAGGTCCCTGCATGCTCTACCAACATGCACTGAAATATATGCACTCTTAACATGCTATTTGTCCGATGTCCCAACTTTTCCTAGTTCCTGACAAAAAAAATACAGGAGGGAGGGATTGAGGAAAAAACATCTGAATACTTGTCCAGACCTTCTGATAGAGCTTCCCCCACTCTTTTCCTAGGAAAGAGCCTACACTTACAAAGAAATTGTTTAGCTTGCAGAAACAGTGGATGACAGAAGACAGATGGGAGGGTACAGAGCAATTTGCTCATACCTCCTGATCCAGACTGGGGTTCCTGTTTTGCTCACAGCAAAGTTCTAACACTGGACCAGGACCTTCCCCACTGGCCCAGACCAGCGGCCAACCCACCCACGCCGATTAGAGCACGGTATCCCCACACTTGTCTCATGGTCTGCCTTTGCAGAAGCTTCGCTAGAGGCGACACTTCCCTTCAGCTACAGAAACCCTGCACGGCCTCCAGACCTACAGGGCTGCAATTCAGAAAATTACTCCTAAGAGAAAGCTAGGCTAAAAGGCAACCTTTGAAAGCACTGACAATGAAACACATGCTTTGACCAACCCTTTCTTTCTGGATGAGAGTTATTACTTGGAAGTAAAATGGCTGTTCAACAGTTCATTAGCTGGTATGCCAAGAGTTTCCAGGTCCAATTTGTCTTAAATACAAACCAATGTATTTTTACAGCTGTAAATTTAAAACGGGAAAAAAGCTCAAGTGGCACAGAATCAATTCCCCACCCCCATGCCTGGTGTCTGTACTAAGTAAACATAAAACAGCCTTCAAAAGCAGCTTTCTGCAAACAATGCAGCTGTTTGCTTTCTTTTGGGGGCGAAAAAAAACCTTTCCCCTAGAGAAGAAATCACTATTTAGACAGAGAACAAGGCGAACTTATCAAACCTTGTGAGACTGGAACATTTCAGGATTCTGGCAAGAAGACCCATTATGTCTTCACAATTGCTTAAACCCAGTCCTGGTCAGCAGGGTTAAAAAAGTTTCTACTAGTTGATGAAGATTCAGTGGCATCCATTAAATCAGTTACCAGCCTGCATTCTCTTGGTCAGATTTTCCATATCACAACAGCTACCACCACTGGTTGCTCTATAGACCAAGTAGTTATGCAGAGGACCAGTCTAATAGCTAGAGATGATGCCCTTACAGGAGGGTGGGGAGGAAGGCATTATTTGCTGGACACAGCACAGGTTTGAGCTGCTACTGCCAGTGCTGTTCCTCTCCCATGATCAGACATGGTATAGCACTTTACACTTTCTGCCTCAGACAAAACATTGTACATCTACTTAATTCCAACAGCTTTTTGCCTGCATATGTATCAAGTCAAACAAAACCCACTTTGTAAGAAAAGGGACAACAGAAGAACAAACAACAGATTTAGGGAGAAATACAGTCCCCTTTGGAAATGCTGAGAAATGTCTTAACATTCATTTCCTTTAGACAGTGTCTGGCTGCATTTTGCGGAGCAAGCAGCACCATAATCCATGTAAACTCTGCAAAGCTCAGATCCAAGGCCAAACAAAGTCACCCATTGCTCCATTTGCCATCAGCTGAGAGCGGGTTCCCACAAGGGCTGTAAACCCTAAGGCAAGACAGAAGTGCCCACCTCATGAACTGACATTCTGACTCAAACAAGACAAGACATCAGAGAAGTACTGCCCTAAATGGGCATTTAGGTAACAGAAGTGCAGATTATGGCAGCCTTCCAGTATCTGAAGGGGGCCTACAGGGGGGCTGGGGACAGACTCTTCATTAGGGACTGCAGTGATAGGACAAGGAATAAAGGGTTCAAACGTAAACAGGGGAAGTTTAGATTGGATATGAGGAAGAAATTCTTTAGTGGAAGGGTGGTGAGGCAGTGGAATGAGTTGCCCAGGGAAGTTGTGAATGCTCCATCGCTGGTGGTGTTCAAGGCTGGGCTGGACAGAGCCTTGGATGGCATGGTTTAGTGTGAGGTGTCCCTGCCTATGGCTAGGGGGGTTGGAACTGGATGACTTTAAGGTCCTTTTCCACCCTAACTATTCTGTGATTCTATGATTCCAGAATTAAATCCACATCTCCCAAACTAAGGTCTAGTGTGCTGGCCACTTCTCCAGAGAGCACCAGAATTTAGCTTTTTCCAGCATAGCAGCTATAACGAAGAGGCTTACACAACTACATCCACTTTGTACAACTTAACGACTCTGCAAGGTCTTAAGAAGTTCTGAAGGCACAGGCACTTGATGGGCACCCTCACCATAACTTCCACAAATCCTAGACAGGAAAAAGCACTCTTCATCTATACAACTTCAAAATGAGGCTAAGGAGAAGGCAGTTCTGTTGAGATTGGCCTAGATAAAAGGCAGCTGTGGACAAATGCAAGAAATGTTTTATCCTCCCGCTAGAAACCTAGTTTCAGATAATATTGTATCAGACATAGCCAGTGCATGAAGAATGAGAAGTAATGTCCATTCTGTGGTCAAAACAACTCACACAAAGCTTGCAAAACACACAGAAGCAAATCTGATATTCCTGTCTCAAACTTTCAAGAAGTGAAAAACTTATTTACTAGAGGTCTAGGAAAGAGGGGAAACTGCCACCTAAACAATAATTTCATGAGAATAACAGTCTTTCTCTTTTAAAGAGGTCATTTAACCTGAAAAGCCTGAATTAAGTTACAAAAAGGTGTCATGAAAAGCATTAGCAGCACAGAGTTCAAGCAACTCACCCGAGGCCACAAAGCAAAGGAAAACAGAGGCAGAGATGAGAATACGGCCACCAGATCCCACACTTCAGTCTCCTGGCTTAAGCACCGTTACACTCTGTAGCAATCACAAGCAATGCGGGATCAGCAGTGGAGGTGTGACCTTTGAACCTCCAGCCTGCTGCCTGGGACACAGGATTTTTATCAGTGGAGACACACAGACACTAAAAGCAGGTCTTTCATAACCTCCCCACAGAGGACATTTCTCTCTCATTTGCCAAATGAGTATCAGACATCAGGTTTCCCATTCTGTCTAAAAAGTCAATCACTGAGAAATGCTTTCTTCTCCAAAAATGAGCCAGGTCACATCACAAGGGTTACATTGACTTCTTCTTGCTAACAATGGAATTTGAGAGTTCATGTGTCAGCAGGCAACAATTTAATTAGGACCACAAAAACCAGTATTTGGGTGGCAATTCTTGGCAAGATCCTCTACTAGTTTACATCACTTTTTTTACACACACTATCTGGCCGTAGGTTAGGTAGTAAGCAGGTTTTGGTCTTGTTTCTCCAGTGCTTACTAATACTGAAAGCAATCAGCACATTGTTTTCAACATGGCCATCCACCTGCACTCTAAATAACAACGATTAGTATGACAGACATACTTTAAGATCCATCTTCATGCTAATCCAACACCAGCTTAACTCCTTTTACCTCTTTGAGGAGCATGCCAAATTTTGTAAAACTAATGCTAAAGGATAGTGCCAAAACATCAGGAAGTGATGAAACAGTTCCATGGAATCCCTCTATCAACCTGCCACCTCTGATCCAGATGAAACTGAGACACACAGCATCTCACTCATCCATAGACTCCTGAACGCAGCAGGCACACAGCTACAAAACACCAAACAGATGTTTTCTAAGGTTCCCAATCTCACCAAATATTGGAGACAGAGACAATCAGTAGAAAAGGATTCCACCTGTTTTAGCACAGGCTGACAATAAAATACATATTCACAACCTGCTTTACCTGCTGCTATTAAAACAGCTAGTGACATAACCCCAGACTAGGTTCTGTTTGCCGTACTAGGTGCCTCGCAGGGAAGGGAGCCTGAATCTTGCTATGGCAAGAGTTGGAGCAAATACAGTATTATGTTAGGGGCAGGTGTCTGGCTTCCCAACTAATTAGGCAAAAAGGTAAGTGATTTCTAAAGGCATTTAGCTTTGGCACTAGGACTGTGCAAATGTATTTTTCAAAAGTCAGTGTATTATGTGCTGAACCCTTCTGAATGCTCTGCTAAGAACAGCTGAGCAGACAATGATTTTGAAAGACCTGGCCCAGAAGTAACATAATAAGCCCCAAAATCCCTCTTCTGAGTACCCATTTTTCCTCTTCTGTGAGAACTGAACTCCTAAGATGTATTTCTGAGCCGCAGGTTGGCCCATCCCTACCAATCAGAGTTGAACTATAGAAGACAGTTGCCTAGAGAGTCAAGAACTAGCTTACAAAGTACTCAGCAATACAAACTGAACTACATTTTCCAGCGTATTCAGTGCCTCCTTAGGCATTTACATACAGCCACATTCTGAGACATGGCCTATTATAAGCTTCCTTTGCATCACAACATGTCCAGCTGTTTTCAAAACCTGTCTCAGGTCACAGAGGAGCAATGCCTGCCTTCCAGAATGACCACAACAACTAGTTCTTGTCACCTGCAGAATGCTCTAAAGGCTCACTAGAGAAAACAAGCACAGCTTCAGTACAATGGAAGATGTCAAGCTTACATGCACCACAGCTGGACGGACCCAAAGAAAAGCACGTGAAAGAGACTGTGGCACGGACTCAGGCGAGAGCAAATTCTTAAATGTCAAATATAACACTCAATATGAAATACAGGAATCTATTTTAACAAAAAAAACCAGCTTATACTGGAAGATTGCAAAACACATGAAGCATTTCAACTTTCAACATCACACTGAATGTCCTCTACAAAAAAAGCCAAATCCTAGTCCATTCTTTGGCAAAAGCAAACACACAAGGTAATTTGCTTTGTCACGGCCAATGTCCAAAAATCCATAGTCCATATTGGCAGATATTTCTTTTTTTTAGCTCTCAAAGAATGAGCTTTTCTCTAGTGGAATCTCAAAATAATAGAACATCCTGCTAAAATAATAATTGCGACATTTGAGCTCAATTCATGCCATTAAGCTTTGATCTCTGAGCAACTATGGTATCATCAGTACAGAGTCTGCAAAAGGCTGTGTTACACAGCCTCAGCCTCTTTTTCCAGCTGATGACGCATCCCACTTAAGGACATTATCTTTGCAACTAGGAAAAACAGTGAAGTATTTCACATTGGAAAAGGTACTTTTCTGCTTGGCAGGAGGCTCAAGTAGGAGAATGAAGACAGGGCTTCCCCATGAAAGTCATCAGCCTCATCAACTTTTACGAAACGAAATCCATGAGCTCAGATGGTGTTAGGACAGAAACACTTTGCACCACCACCCTTTCCATAGCACATCCTGGTCATTGGACCACTTCAGACAAAGCAGCCACAGATCTGGTTTAACAAAGTGTAACACTGAGAGGTGCTCCATGATTCTACTACACAGTACAGGTAGCATCACTGGTATGCTTGTATCTTCCTACTGAGCAAAGTTACCAAGCCTTGCAGGTTTGCCATCGCCTCCATCAGGATACTTTGGAAATGAGTGTTTTATACGTCTTGGTTTTGTAACTTGCTCTTTATCTTGGAAGAAAACATGGACACAAACTGCACACAGTACAAGATTAAGCTGCTGTTTGAGGTGTACGCCTGCCCTGTAACATCAAAAGAACCTTTACTGTTATTTTGCTTTTAATCTTTGCTATTTGGGACCATCATGCCATAAACCAGCATACAAGTTCACGCGCAGAGCAGAATACAACATGGTTTATACTGTTGAAAATATCCCAGTGATGCCTTTGAGATTCACTGGCATAAAGAATAAGCTGACGGTTAAGCTTGATACCTACACAACCACACCGCTATCTGTGGCATAGATGTAAGTAACAGCAGATGAAATGAAAATATCCCTAAACTATGCAGAAAAACATCAGCCAAGAAAAAGCCTCTAGCACAATGAAAGGAAATGACATTGCTGGAAAAAAGCAATGAACTGGCAAAGGCAGTATTTAGCAGCCACTGTCAGCCTGAGCAGAGTCTGATCCTTTAAAGCCTACAACAAGACCTTGGCTCCCACATGGCTACCATCTAACTGTATGGATTTGGAAGTCAGTAATTCACTGAAGTGATAAACAGATGTCCAAGTACTTTTGAAAGCAGTTAAGTGTCAGCTATGGAGAGGAATGAATTTCTGATCAATCTTGGCAACCGATACAGAGTTCAATAACCACTTATCTCTACAGTTATTCACAGAAGAATATGAAAGTAATTGGCACACATGATAAGGAAGCCCGAGTGCCTGCTGTGGCACAGGGCAGCTAGCATGGAGCAGTGCCAGAAGGTGTGTGCCAATCTTCCCTTTTTTGCCTGATCCACAGAGGGAGCAGTTGTTCCACGCACTTTATATTCTTTAACTCCAGCTGAATAACCCATATTCCCACTGCTGCTGAAGCTTCAACCCGTAGGCTCAGCACAACAGTTAGACTTGCAAAGCAGGCTAACATACAGCTATTTTATCATGCACAGACAGATCCAAGAGAAAGATGAGAGAGTTTGTTCATGTCCTAAGCTACCTCTCATGATGCAGAAGGATTTAGGACAGAGCTCCATACATTTGCTCTAATAGTTTCAAGGAACCAAGTACAGGTGAAGAGCTGTTGCCCACCAAATTTCAAGCAAATAAATCAGAACAGAAAACACTTCTGGTAAGCACAGAAGTGGCATGAAATACCAAAATGAACAGCAGTAAGCTTGCATGACAGAATTGTGAACAAAAGTTCTGCAAGCTTTTAGCAGATACAGGACCCAAAACACTTATTTATTCTTTTTATTGAGGTTAGGCTATCCTTAATGACGCTTAGAAAGTTCTAACAGAGCAAAAGCCTACTCCCACAGACAACCACATTGACTGTAATTATGTCTGCTTTTATATATAAATACATTTGGGAAGATAGATGTAGTAGTGTGGAAAATTAAAAGCAGGTCACAGGAACTAGGAATTAAAAGTCTGGAAGAAGTGGCAATCAGGAGAACAACAAAAAACATGGCAAAAATATGATCTGAAAAAAATCTGAAAACAGATTGTGTACAGGTGATGGTATCAGTCCACTAAAAGAAGAAAGCAAGGCCAGATCTCTCCAAACTCCTACCGCTTACTTTGGATAAATATTTAAATACAGATTTAAGAGAGCTGGGAAACAAAGCAGTATGAATTACTGCTCTGGTTTAATAGGGTAAAGAATAATTAAAATGTCTAAAATATTTTAAAACAAAGAAATTAGATAAAAATAACACTGCCTATTAGTAAAACAAAAAATGCAGAATGAAGGATCAATTTAGTTTATTAAATACGAATGTTTCACTTAAGAGACGAGCAGGTTTTGAACTTTGACTCCTGTACTGCTACCAGAATGAAATGTCTGTGCGCCTGCGCTCAGAAAAAAGACTGGTACCATTTTGTTGTTTTGGTGGAGGATTCGGAATTTTTTAATCCATTCAAATTTGTTCCTAATTCTGCTTTTATAGACAGCCATAGGCAGACTCTTGTTACAGCAGCATAGTTACAATATGGGGAAGAGGAAAAAAGCCATCAATAGATCCCTGGAATATCAATATATTGCCCATGAATATGGCTCTCAGACAAAGAACACATAAGTTGCTTGTTTCTTTTGAAGGAAAAAAAAGAAAATCACCTGGAAGAGCAGGCACTACATCTGAAAACCTGGGACCTAAACCCAGGTTGCTTACACTAGCAACACTGCCTTTAAAAGACACGTTACCTGCCACAGGTGAGAAAAAACACGTTTTCACTCCCATTTGTGAAAAGTACAGTCTTTTGTCATATCATTGCTACACCATGTTGAAAGCAGGTAAGAGCAAAGAGGGGCAGGCCTCTAGAAGAAGACGACCACAGGTGCTGGGAACCAGGTTCTCTCGCTTCCTAGCCCTCTTCTTTTCACCTACTTCACCACCACCATTGCTCTGAGAGTGTCCACACGGCTCAATTTTAGCATTTACTAAGCTAACAATTAAGAACGCTAATGAGTATTAGTTGCACGGTGTGCTTGCCTGCTCCTGGTAACAAGCATTCACTTGGAAATGTGGAAGTTAAACTGCAGACTGCACCAGGGAGCCAAGCAAGTAAGGTGGTAACAGGTTTTGGCCACCTCTATCTTCCACACAGCCCGGCCTGTAATTTGCTAAAAAGGAAACCACAGCTCCAGAGCGATCTCTGAACTGTGTGTTCTGTGATCTCTGCCGATCTCTGACTTTGTTTGTTCTTTTCCCAGAGAATGACCTTGTTATCTAGCCTGAACCAGAACAGCCTTGGAAAGGCTCTTCCATTCCCCGTTTTCTGTCTAACACCAATGGTTCCCTAACAAAGTTAGCATAACACAAACCCATCTCATCACATTAGACTCTAATTAGAGCTCTGCTAAGCAACACTCCTCCAGAAAATAACACAAGAGGAAAAAGGTTAGCTTGTGTGTGGATATGTATGACATTCAAACTGATGTGCATTCTTACTATCTATGACCAAGCTTTTTCACTAATAACACAGTGAATAAAGGTCTGAATGCTCCCGTTTTTCCAACAGTGTTAGCCTGTTGTGTCAGGAAAGCTGCATCAACAGTTTTCCATCCTACACTGTCTCCCTCTCAGTCCTTGAGGCAAGCTCACATGCTTTCCCCCCCCCCCCAATGACAAACACTGAAAAAAACAAGACTAGCTTTGCTGCCACACTTTTTAAAGAAATAGGCAAAGGAAAAAAAGAAGAAAAATAGAGAACAGGGCGCTCCAGTTAGTAGTTCAGATCATGCTAATTCATCTGAGCTGCTCTGTGTGACTTTCGTATGACCGACAGAAATACATGACAGGTAGCTACGGAATATGAAATATTTCAATGTTTTTGTGGCAATCACCTTTTGAACACTGCAAGTGGAGACTCACCATGGTGGTTTTAATCTATACTCTTAGTACCAGTAAACTGCAGATGTACATCCTCATTAACTGCACAGAAAACTTTCAAGCATTCAAGTTCAGATCTTCATCGAGCATAAATATAGAGACAATCTCAGAGAGTGCATTTCTACTAAGACTGACCTGGAAAAGTGGGTAGAGCCCCTACCTGCCTCAGATAAACGATGAAAATATGTCACATGCATAAAATGTCTTATTAAACAGTGGATCCTGACTCAAGTCTCCCTCACAGCAGGGGTCACCCGGAATAACCAGCCCAGGAGAAGCTCTGTGGTGTTTGGTCAGCATTGGCCTCTGGACTTATTTCAAGATCTGGCGTGTTGCGCAGCCTGGGAGATCTATATAAACACCAAGGGTGCCTGCTCTGAGGTTACTTAAACAAAGTGCTAGTCTGGTTCCCTTTCTGCTCTTCTCCTGTCATCATCTTTGCGCTGGCACTAGTGCTCACAAAGCCATGAGAAGACTCTAAACACAGGATGCTGAAAAAAAAGAATGATAAAAAGGTCACCAAGCAAAAAGAGTCTGCTCTCAATTACTCACCACGGGCTGGTGAACTCCAGTGCCAGCACAGAGAATGAGACGGATAAGGAGAGAACGGGCAGTCAGGGAAAAATGAAGCAGGTCCATTACTAGCTCACTAGCAACCTTCAATTACTCCGAATTAAAGTTCTGAAGGAACCACACCCCAAGAAATATTCTGCCTTCATGGTGCAATGCATGTAATAAACACTACCAAAGCTGATCACATCTGGCCACAGATGGATGCGCTAAAGACCCATCCTCCTCCTGCTGTGTCTCTGTGGGTCTGACTCTGTCAGGTGAACTCACTGGTGAGATAACAGGCTTGCAGAGATGAAGGCAAGGAGACTTGCTTCATGAATTGTGTGTATCACACTTGACTAACACATGAAAACACTCCAGCCCAGAATCTGGTTAGGAAGTCCACAGCTGCTTTCTCCAAGTCACTAAGGATTGCGACTTGAACCACAGTAGACTGTTTTACCCTCACAAAGCCAGTTCAGCTTATAGAATGCTATAGTAAAGGCTGCTCCTGGACAAAGACCAAAATGGTTTTACTCACCTGTCTTTTTAAACTCCTGGGATTTCATTTTCTGTAATCCTTCATTTCGCCAGGAGCCACTCTTATTTACACTGTAATAGCAGATGTTGAATTTGGTGTGCCGGACCAAGTCTATGCTTACACCAATAGCATCAGGTGACAAGTGGTTTTGAAAACAAATTTAGCACTACAAAAAGGCTTGCCAGCAGCTGCCTGTGGCAAACTGATTTATCGAAGTGTCTCAGTGTCACTGGGTGACACCATTAAGACACTTTCAACATACCTGCTTACACTGCTTATGCAGATGTATTCAGAGGAAATTTGGAACTGACAGTCAAAGGATTACCACAACTCCTGCAAATGCCAAAATCTAACACATAGATAGCTAAGCATGAGGTGCCTGTTTCACATCATAAGGCTAATTGCAGTGCAGCAGCAACTTATCTGGGGAAAATTACTGTGAATGGTTGAGGCTAGCTGCCTGATTATTAGACTCAAACCTAGATGACAGCAGTTGTGATCTCTTGCAACCCAGAGGCTAGCAGGTATCTCCCCAAAACACCTATAGTGAGCATAAGAAAAGCAGTGATTTTTATTATTTTTTTAAAGCCAAGCATTCTCAACTTCTCAGGTTCAACTTTAATTCTCTCATGTTCTGCACTACCAAACTTTTATCCATACTTTGTCAAGAGCAGACTACTAATTCTTACCCTCATAATCGACCCCACCGAATTACCACTACATGAGAAATAAGGAGCTCCGTAACACTGCAGGCATCATGCCCTTACTTGTCCAGACCCTAGCAGATACAGACAGCTTCTCGCATAAATTAATTCACGTCTGCACAGCGAATTGTGAAGACCCACCAACAGCACTTGTATCTGTTACATCAGTAACACACTGCAGAGTCACAGGCAGTATCCATTTATCTGATTAGCTTAATCAGGCAGTGATCTGTTACAGGAAAGTCTCAGCACACATTCCCACTCCCAGTTTTTAGGGAGACAAGCTGTGCCATAAGGGTCATGCACAAAAAGCATTTGCACTGAATGCATACCACCATGACCCTCTTTCAAAACTGAGGGAGACTGCTTCATTACAAAAGCCTTTCTACAGCAAGCCTGGCCATCTGTTGTTAATGGAACATCCTCAAGAATTGACTGTTCACTGCAGTACAAGCACCAACTCATTTTCAAAGGCACCTCCAAAATGAACTTTAATGTGTTAATCCAGATTAGTAGTTTTCAAGAAACTGCAACTCATCTTTAGGCTCCAATTTAGCACATTTTCGCAAGTATGTAAACACACGTTTACATTCCTCTGGCTTCAGTAAGGTCTGTTCCAACACACTAAAGATCAACTTTGATCCTTCAAATAAGTTATTTGTACAACCTTAAAATGTCCCAAGGCCAACAGCTGTGGGGATGGGGGTGGAGGGAAGGCAGCACTTCCGATTTAAAACATGCAAAATACTGTTTGATAGGAATGTTCGATTTATAATTAAGAGTCTTTTCCAGATGTATTTTAAGCATCTGGGCAGTCCTGCACCTCCAGAACCAAGCAGCAGTTATTCTGAAACAGGCTGATGATATATTGTGATGTAGCAGTCCAGACTTAACAACAGCCTGGCATGCAGAAGCAGGATTTGTTGCGTGCAGCTGAACTCCCTCGCCCATCACAAAAGCGGCCTTATCGATCGTTTATTTTTACACTCCCCCTCATCCCAAGGTCCTGTCCTCCCCTTTTCTCTCCTCCTCGTCCCCATCCCTCTCCCCTGAATTTATTCTCGTAGGAGCGAAAGGGGTGAAAACCTTCCCGTTATCTTGTAGCACCCACCAGGGCTGGAAGCGGCGGCGGTGGTAAGGTGAGCCACCCTACACGAGAGCTGCCAAGTCAAAGTCGCCTCTCTCAGGATCAGCTAAAATAAAATAATTATACATGTATAAAACCAAAATAAGCACACACACAAATCCCTAAAAATCCCCGCCCCAAACCAACCAAACAAAACCAAAACACACACGCACACACACACAA
>JAOEHY010032944.1:98435-109539 GCA_025447955.1 Psilopsiagon aurifrons
GGAGGAGGGCGGGGACACCGCTATTTGCATGTGGGCGTGCACGTTGCAGCCAAAACCAAACTGCGGGGCCGTGCATGGCCGATCCGGTGCCCCCCTCCCGCGGCGGGATAGTGGCCTGGGTTTAGCGAACTCCGCGTTCCCAGATGCAAAGCCTCTCGACGGTGGTCTTTGCAGCGGACCGCGGGCAGAACCTGCAGGAACACGGGCTCTGAGCTACCTGTGGGGTCACCGAGCTCCCACCGCCCTCGTCTCCGTGCCTGGCCCGCTCCCTGCATCGCCGGATCTGGGAGCAGACGCAGCCGCCGCTGTCCAGCTACAGAGAGCTGGTCTGGCAGGAATCAGTAGTGACCAACCTCCACAGGACCAGAATCTGTCCTCCATGTCCCTTATGGTGAGGAAAAGACAAGGAACTGTGAAGATTAACCCTCCTATGCTTATCCGTAAATTGGGATGAATTCAGTCATGTCAGTTCTTGGAGAAACAGACAACTTTAAAAGCAAAACTTTTTTTTTTTTTTAAAAATCTTGGGTTTATTTTTAAAGGTTTACAGCGCCCAACCTGACTTGCTGCAAACACAAAATCCATAAATGAGTCTTTCAGCTACCTGAGAAATGGCCTGTGCTATTGATCTTAGCAATTACTAAAGTCTCAGCTGGCTGACAGTGTCACAGTTCCTTGTCCTCCCCAGTGGGCTTCTCCCCTAGAAACATCACCCATCACACAACCCATACCAAAATCTGTGCTTATTACATCGCCCACCTAAAACCACTGCAGCACTGTCTGTGAAAGTGTAGCAGTGCATTTTGAGTGCATAAAATGCTCTGTGAATGGAAGCAAGTAATGCACAAAAGGCAGGCAACTCTAAATTATGGTTCCTTCTACAGACATAATGCACTGCCATTGCCCTTGTGCAGTGAAGTGGTTGATGTTATCGTTCATGCTGTTAATGCTTTGCCTTATTAGGAGCAATCTGGATGATACATGGTTACTGAGGGAACTGTATCTTCGAGTTTCCTGACTTGTATTTCAATACTCAGCCTACCACCATTGTATTTTTTCAAGTGGCATAAAAACACAAATAACCGAAAGCAAACTCCAGAGATCTCAGGCTGACTGTAATCTGACATAATACTGTGCACTGGAGTCTCACAGACAGCAATAAATATTCAGACTAATAATGCAGAACCTTCTATACTGAATAAAAGCTGACACATTAATTTTGACAATGACCCTAACACTTCCTTTGGTCACCATCTCACAGAGGTGCTCAGGGCAGGACAAAATGAAAAAGCTCCTGACTCTGACCTTGTTTTCCCCAGTACATAACTTCACCAACCTGACCAGACACACTCTGTACCTTTACCTGGCAGGAAAACTCAAACAGAAATTGTGTCTTTAACGTATAAATATAGCTGTGTGTTTTTCACCATATACTAGAGCTTCCCATCTTAACACATTTCAAAACATTTACTGGATTGTGATTTTAAATTCCAAAATAAATAATTTCAGCCTGTTTACTCAGAACACAGGGAGAAAGAGTACGTTTCATTTACTGTGAACAGAGTGTTACGGCTCATCCCACGCAGTGAAGAATTTGAAAGAGAGTGGGATATACTGCATAGGGTTTTAAAAAAGAAGTAGTGACCTGACATCAGTGGAAACAATACTACGTCAATACCAAAGAGCTCAAAATTGCCCTGTTACTGCTGTCTCCTTAACCCAGGTTCTTCTAAAGAGAGTGCTGGGGTTTTAAGTCTCAACACAAGGCTGAGTTTTTTCAATTCTGGAAACTGGTTATCAGTGGCAACTACTATAGCATTTAGAGATCATCTTCCAATAAACCAGGTAATATACAGCTGCTCATGAGAAGCAAATGGAGTGTTTAATTTGCCCTATTAAAATACCTGTAGGGTGGTGGGAAATTTGTGCACCACTGGACAGCACTTCTCCACTTTTGCATTTGCCTGGTTGCATGAGAGTGGTGTCAGGTCAGAGAGACAAGCACTGACAAATGGCAGAAGGATGACGAGAGGCAGGATCATAGTTAGATCCAATGGCTAGGCTGTACAAACACAAAGTCAATAGCCACGCTGGGAATAGTTTCTAAGAATATCACTGACTGTACTCTCATTTGGGTGGCTTGAGTTTTCAGAGTGGATGAGCACATGCAGCTCATATAGATTTCTCAAAGACATTGTATCTCCCAAGTCTCACATCCACAGCAAACACTATGCTGGCTTTTGTGCCCTGTGGAAGGTGTGATAGGTCTCTGCAGGCAAAGCATTCTCAGCCAGGGAATTCTGCTTAATTTAATTTATTAGCAACTGACACAAAATTTCAACTACTGGCTCCGATACTGAGGGGAGAAAGAAATTACATAAACAATTAAACACTCAGGGAAAAACCTCTTCTCCTCCCTCTCAAGCTCAACTCCAGTTAAACACCTCCTCTATCCCTTTCCTAGTCTCAACATCCCTTGCTTTCAAAAGGTGTTATACTCAGTCCCTCCCAGTTCCTTCTGTGAGGCACTGGGCAACGTGAGTTGCCCAAAGTTGACCCCCAATGTGACCCCCCAAAGTTGGGGTCAGCACATAATGTTTTTTTCCTTCTGTTCCTTGCTTTTTATTCATTCTCCTTCCCTGTTCCTTGCCTCTTACTCTTCCTCTGCTTCACAGTGCTTCCTGCACAGGCCACACTTCCTTCCAGGGTTGCCTGTGCTCTGACATAGAGCGCCTCCTTCCAAGACTGTGTCTCTCCTTTCCATGTTTCTCTTCTATTTCCTCCTCCTCCACCTCCTCCTCCATCTCTTTCTCTTCTATTTCCTCCTCCTCCATCCTCCCCGCATCTCCTTCAGTGTCTCCTGCCCTAAAGGCTGCTGCTCTTAAATATGTGTGAGCAGAGGTGCCATGTGCTGCTGTCATTAGCTGACCTGACATACAGTGGGTTGCTTTTATCTCTTTCAAAGCTGGCTGAAAGCAGCACTGACTGGCACAAAAGAGTTCATGGCCTCCTCCCTTATAGCCCCCTGCTATTAAAAGCCTGCCAGTTATGACCAGTATACAGTTCCCACGATATGCACTTTCACATTAGACCTGATCCTTTCTTTTCTTCCAAAGGCTAGTATTCTCCTTCAACCTATTCCCCCACTGCAGTGTCCTTTTGCAAGTAGGAACAAGCAGCCCATACTGGGGGCCAAGGCCCTATGCAAGGCAAGAGCTACAGAGCTGCAAAGGGACTGTAAGCTTCATCAGTTATTGAGAAATCAGGACACATAAATTGCTGTTCATGGAAAAGGCATTATGTAGTGCAATGAAGGGGTGGAACTGAAGATAGTAAAGCATTCTGTTGTTGCTAAGGAGGAAGTTGTTTCTTTATCCTTGTAAATTCTACAAGGCAAAACACACCATTGTTAAGATTGATGACTTCTGCAAGATTGATGACTTCTTACATCAGGATACTAGAGAAGACTGTGGGCTTAAAGCACATCAAGAAGTGCCTTTGCATAAACTGAAGAGGTCTAAGACAATTTTCAGCAGTTAAAAAAAGCTACAGTTGAAGACATCTTTTGAAGACAGCTGTCGATATGTTTCACCTGGAAACCCAAGCTCTTTTTAGCCCTTGATGACCTAGTTTGAACTAAGTTCAGGAAGCTGGAAAGGTAGCAGATTAGTAATACTTACATTCAGAAAATTACGTTTCAAAGAGCTTTGCTCACCTCTTTTCTATTACTTGACAGTGTTGTAGCACAACTTCAAGATTCCTCACTATTTTATCTTGGGATACACACTGGAGGTTAATCTGCATTTCAAGCATCTACTCTCTCTTGTTTCATTCTCCCCTGATTTGCAATATCTGAGTCAGAGGATGGTGACAGCTTTTATAAGGGTTTCCTGGAAGGAGAGTCTTAACTTTTAGTAAGAAATAATTGCATTGTCATTATTTTGCAGCAACATAAGCATTCTAGCTTCAATTTTTATTTCCTAACATGTGTTAGTCATCCCTGCCCGGTTTACAGCCCAGCATGTACAAGTGACTACATCATGCTGCTTACTGCAACCTGCCACACTCACTTTTCTTCCTACCTTTCTATTTACAGAAACACAGGTAACTCAAAGATGCTGTTTAGATGTTCCACCTGGACAGAAACAGGAGGGGCTAAGGTTTAAATGCCCCTGTGTCCTCCATTGTGCACTGCAGCAGAGAAGCTGTGAAGTGCTTATCTCCGCCATGTGAAGAAGCAAATCCGTGAAGTTACTGCTCTCCTATCAAAGAACTCACAGGCCTGTCCCAGTGCCTGCTGAAGGCAGAAGAGCTTGCTCTCATCCTCTCCATCTCAATATAAGTACAGGCTTCAAACCAGTTGTAATCATTAATAACATGGTTCTAAGTCCTTTAAATAAAATGTAAATACATTGAAGCTCAGATATGAGCAAGCCATGATTTAAGCAGTTACGGGTTACATTTCTTAATGTAACATACCTCATGTTTAAGAAGGGTCATTTAAAAGCCATCTCTCATGATGGTTGTTTGCCAAATGACTGATGTTATTTTGAGAGCCTTTTACCACAAACATAGCCTTGAAATTTCTCACAAACAATATTAAAGATAAGGAAAATTAAATCTGTAGTTATTTATATACAACAGGTGCTGTGAAGCTGTTAACAAAATGAGTACATTTTGGATGTAAAATACACATGCAGTCAAACATTTAGGTGGTAAAAATTCTCTGACTTTGCCAGAAATGAGCTGATTTTCCCAACCATGGATCTAACCTATAGTTACAGAGCAAAGAAAGTAAAATACTGGAAGCTTATATAAGGCAGCAAGTTTAATTTTACATTAGATTTCTTCCTTTCTTAGCTTCCCCAGAGGTATTCTGCATAAAGACATGAATTCATTTTTGTGTTAGCATTTCTGTTAGCATTTCAACCTTCCTCAGTGCAATCTTTTAAAATTTAGCCCAAACCAGGACTCCTGCAGAAGTAGTGCACTACATTTGCATTGCCAGTCAACGTTTATAGGGATAGACTTACCTGCATGAGTCAGGGTTTCTGTGAAAGCAGTGTCATTGGATGGGTAGCTACGTAAAATGTAAAAAATTAGCCCATACTTTGAAAATTCTGCATTTCATGCCCTGTGATAAATGTCCATGTTAGTAACACCCCCGGTGCTTGGAACAAGGAAGCAAAAATTCATCATAAACCAGAAGTGAAGCCTCACAGATACAGAACCCAATCGGATGCAAAGCCACATAAAAGGAGGCAACGTGTTTTTTATCTAACCTCAGCTAGGGCACTGATGGACACATCTTCACTGGTGTGAAATGGATCGACCAGGATGTAAACTTCACCAGCTTGGCCCATGAGATCATAAAGTTAAAATGGTCAACTGGCAAAATTTCCTTCTGTGCAGCCAAATGCCATTTCACATCAGTTGCAGCACTCTGGTTTCTCAGGCAATTATTTAAGACAGGTCATAATTTTGTCTGTTCAAGATCCTTACTCTGTCAGTCTAATGAAACTCAATGCAACTTTTGTCTGAATAAGGACTTCTACACTGGGCTCATTACTACGAAAGCTTCAGCCGTTTACATCGAAAGAATGTCTTGGAGTAGCTCCATTTAATCAGTGGAAATGGGTGCTTCTGCATTTGACTGCATATGCTGCCAGTGCCCCCTAATTTTCAACTGTAGATAAAAGCCAGTCCCTGATTAACAATCTTCTTTCACCCACAGCTGTAGAGCTGTAGACAACAGCATTCAGTCCAAAACTTAGTGACAAGTTTAGGATCAGTTTAGGAAGTGATGGTTTTACCTCACTAGATAATGACAGTCAAGAAGGGAAGGAAATGCACTGTTGAATGTTCAAAACTGGCCTATGAGCCAGAAGGAAAGGGAGAACTACTCCCTAACCATACAGCCTGCTTCAGCACCACTATGACCAGATACCACAGAGGAAAGTGTGGTATCCCTTGCCTCCCATCTTAACACTTATAACAGTAATACTCGGAGCAAACCATCCTCAGGCCCTGGAAGGTTTTTATTTATTTAGCCTCACTGCAATACAGAGGTCAGTGTGCCCCTCGGAATCCACCCAAGCCAAGGTGTGCTTTTAGGCTCTTCAGCTTCACAGCAGCTTCCTCCAGCTCTCTCTGTACCCATCAAACCTCCACTGTGGAGCTGGAGAAGTCTCTCCGTCCTTCTCCTGACAGCATCTCGACATCTACAAGCAGGGAGGATATAGGCTTCTTGTCTGCATGAGAGACAATGCCCTTGAAGAATGAGTTATGCTTTCTTGTTGGTGTTGCCAGAACCACTTCCTCCTCTTTTCCCATCCCTGGCCTCCACTGAGCTCATGAATACTTCACATTATTGAGCTTTTGTGTGTTCATGGCATTCTACAAGGACTTGCTTTCCAGGAAGCAAGAAACACCTGTTTCATGATTCCTTTTCCAGGAACGTTTTTTTTTCCCAGAGACAGGACTGAGACCAGATTTTGTTTTTGTTCTCCTTATACAGAGAAGAACACTCTGCAAGTGAGCTTTAAAGATGTCTCTGCAAATCATGAGTTTCCCAAGACACCAAGATAAACTCATACTCCAGAATGACGGACCTCCATTCAAACCCAAACATGTCCAGAGCTGCTCAGAACTGTGAGCGAACTTCCACAGTTATAGGCAATACATTCTGCTCTGTAGAGCCTACCGTGTTTTCCTGTCACTAAGTGTTCAGTTTGGGGGCTGCTTTGTACTACGCTTTACATTAAAAAATGGGCAGTTTTTTAGTTCTTCCAGCTGTTACTTCTTGCCCCATTGAAATAGCTTCACTTTCTGAATGTTCCAGATCTTTTATCAAGGCAGCAGGTTTGACCTCTACATTCTTTAGCTACTTGCAGACATCCGGGACTGGATCTAGGGTGTAGCCAGCTTGCTCTGCAGACGTAATCATCTTCTTGGCTCCAAGATGGGCCACATCCTGCTTTTGCTCATTTTGTCTTAATCTGAAGAACAGGACCTCCCTGTGCCTGCTAATTATCCCTGCGGCATCTACAGCAGAAGAACATGGTCCAGTTTAACCTTCTCTGGTGCCCCTCACCCTGCCCACCCATTACTGTGTAACCTTGTCAGGTATTTGGAGAGACTAATCCCATCGCTGGAAATGCCGTCTTTGACTTGCCTCCAGTGTTGGTGCCAGAGGCTCTGCAGCCACTAGCCAGGATATCAATGATCTTCCCAGGGATTCAATAGACTCAAAAGCTATTATACATTTCCACAGAGACTCTGGTACCTAAGCTACATCCTTTGTTATCATTGTTGGCCTGCGTTCCTCTGTATCCCCATGTAGCCTACTCAAGCGTGAAACGCTGCCTCTTTATTGTTCAGCATCAAAACTCACTAACTTCCATATCCAGATCCTTCTTCTTCAGCAGAACTTCTGTTTCTGTTCAGAACTCTTCTTAGAGGACCTCCCTCATTTTGATGCTTCTGCTGCAGCATAATCCCACCTCCCTCTGTATTACGTACAGTGAAACCTTGTGGAGAAGGGCAGGACAATCAACCTCCATTTCTCTGTTTCCAAGTCTTACATAGTCATTCTACCCTGCTACACTTGCTTCTGCCAGACCTTCCATGAAAACTAAAAATTCTGGAGCTTCTTTTTTCTCCTATTAGCCATTTCCTTCATTTCTTAGGCTTCAGAGTACTGCACATAATTGTACAAGAATTAGCTAGTGTTACTGACTCTACTACCTTAAAAGGAACAAAACACTGCAGTCATTTTTTCCCCAAGTGAGGATCCACTAGATTGGGCTCTTCCATAGCAGCCAGTAAAATATTTTCCTTTCCTTGAGAAAATCAGTGTCCTCAACATTAGCTGTTGTTTTTCTTGATAGCCATAAAAACTTGTCCACTTTCTCACTGCATATTCAAGAAAGAAATTTATTGCAATTGCTGTATCCTGTGATCTCTGTCCAGGCTTCCTCCACAAGCTGCTCATCACTGTTGACTTTCATACTTTCTAAAGGAAGTTACGATCAGGGACAAGTTTTTTGACTGAAATTTCCAGGACCTGAGTGATGTGTGGGCTACTGAATCACTGTAGGATACCAGCAAGAAGTCTGCAGTGAAAATGATTCCCAGTAATCAACCGAAAAGTATTAGTTTCCAAAAGAGCTATATAAAGAAATGGAAGGCATGAGAAAACTGGTGGGTATGTAACACCAAGAAGGGGTGCACATACAGATGGATGCAAGACAAGTTTAATCGCTGTGTTAGCATATAAAGCTCTCCTAAGGTTAGCCACAAGATGAACATACATTTTAGGTTTGGGCATATTCTATTTTCTTTATTAAAATCAATGAAATATAACCTTGAAAAGTCCTTGCAATCCAGATGCCAGAAACAGTGTTACCTCATAAGAAGCCATGATCAAGAAAAGTGTAAAGGAAACCCACACAATCTCATCTGCAAAAATACTGTTTTTCCATTAGTGCTTTTAGTAGTTCATACAACATGTGGCTCTAATCATACAGAATCAGGAGTTAATAAAGCTCTGCAGAGCTACTTTAGTGCTCACACACCATTTTGTAATGCATCTGGTTACGATCGCTTTTAGTGATTAATTAGATGGACTTTGGGTCTCATCCATTCCTGCTCGATTGTATTCCTTCTAAACATTCACTGGACTGACCAACTGGGTGTTACTTCAGTAGCTCAACTTCATATCCAGATTTTCTTCACTGGGTGTATTTCATGTTGAACTAATCCCACACGGACACTATTCATTTTTCTTTTCCCCATCCCATTGCCACTTTTTCATCTAAAAGAGAAAATAAACTATATGGATGTCTGTTAACATACAGAAGGGGTCTTGTTTACAAGTTTACCATCCACCAATTTCTTTCACAGAATTCAGTCTTCCTCAGATTCAACCCGCTAATGATTGGGCTTAGTGAGTTCTTCTCTGGCACAGAAAGGTTCTGTGCAGCCCATTTGCACGTTCTGCAGTCCCTTAGTGGATCAAGGTAAAGGATTTCACTGACTCTGAAAAGTAAATTAAGGCTAGATTTTAAAAGCTGCTCAGCAATATTAGTTCTCAAATAAATGGGAAGCGTTTGTCCCAGTTTCTGTCACTTTAATGAATATACTCAAAGTGATATAGCTTCAAAATTTCATTCTTGCTTTCTAAGACTGCTTTGAAAATTTTTAAGTTTGGGCATTCAGGTTTAATTTTTCTAGTTTGCTTTCATTTTTTGATGAATGATCAAGTCAACCTCTCCCAGATTAGTACCTCTGAAGCTGTCAACAACCGCTAGAATTTCTTTGGGACATTCTGGAGTGATCACTCTGAAGCCACAATGTCTTACCTGCTTTCCTCTTCTATTCCTAAACACTGTGCACAATGATTAGGGGACTGTTTAAAGGTAATATTAACTAGCTGTTTATACGTCCCTCAGTATCCATGATAAATAAATCACTGACAGCAGAAAGCTTATGCAAAATTCCTCCTTGTGCAATTACACATTAGACTTATAAGCACATAACATTGTGTAAATAAGGTAATACTGTGCCCGGAGTGGATTTCTGCATAGAAGATCACATGCAGCAAGTGAGCTGTAGGATTTTACAGTTGGGAAAACTCAGGCTGCATGGATGGAGCCAAGGCTGTAGAGCTAACTGAGCTAACTGAAGCTTTTCTGCCCCCCAGAATTAGCCTTTAAAAACAGGAGAGGGGTTTTCTAGCAAAGTAAGAATGAAAAAATACATGCTGGCTACAGAATAAAAAGAAGTTTTCTTAACCTAAACTCAAGCATAAAATGTTTCCACCTTCTTTGTTGTTTCTTTCTGTTGGCCTTACTGCCACCCTTTTAATGGAAATATTAAAAATAGCTAGCAATAACAAACAAATGCAAAAAGCTAGGAAGGACTGGAAAGAAGTGTAAGACAATAAACAAACAGAAAAAGCCCTTAAGAAGAAAAAACTTTTCAGTTTTAGTTCAACCACAGACCTTTCAGAGAATAATTATCGATGTTTTTATCAGTTCTGATTAGCTTGTTCTTCATTAGCTTGTTGCACGCAGACAATCAGAATTAGCAGTGACTGGTGGATGTATTCTGATCCGGTCTACACAAGGACAAACTTCTTTAAGAGAAAAAAAAATACGTTCTTTCTTTCACGGGTTTCTTTGGGTCACTTTTCAAGGAGAACTGAACATCCTCTCTGCATTAAGCAGCTTAGCTGCTGTTGGCCCAGCTGTGTCCCTGCAGGCTACAGCTGGAATATAACCCTTCTTCCATACTGCCACTTTGAAAAACTCACTACAACTTACCACTGAACGACAGTGTGACACAAGAATCCACCTTTATTTACACTATTATCTTTACACTGATATATCTTTAATTTGTTCACTGTGTCAACCCATGGCATTTTTTCACCCAGTACTCTGGGTAAATCTGGCCATCTATTCTGTTAGGAAAAGTTTAAGTCTGGTTAATTCTACTTTAGAAAACATGGTGAAGAAAGTAGTTTCTTAAGGGGTCTTCCCATCCTGTTTTTCCACACCACTCACCCAACATGGAGCAGAGTGTTACTAGAAAGTACACCTGAACACTGTACCACAAACATGCTCAGCTGCACACTCTGCCACAGAGGAGCTGGAAGAGGTGTGAAACCAACTACAGTGCCATGGCTGGAAGCCCCCTTATCACAGGAAAACATACGGTGAAAATCCCACTACACTGTAACTGCTGAGAGGAGGATCAGCAGTCAGGAGTTTGGAGGCACCTCCTCTGTTCGCACAAAATCAGCCACCTTGTGAATGTCAGTGTAAACTACTGCCAGTACTGTCACCGCTGCCAGAGCTTTATGCAAGCCTCTGCACTTCAGGTTTCAGAATTTTCCAGCAATACAGGAGTTACAGGCTTCCCTACCAACTGGAACTGACTGGAGACTTCAATGACCCACTGCTGTTAACAGATGCTCTCACTGTCTGGTACTATGCCTGCCATGCACTAAAAATTGCTTGACATAGTGTCATGGGTTCAGCAGTAGCAGTCATTTTTCTCCTTCTTAGTAGCTGGTGCAGTGCTGTGTTTTTGACTTTTGGCC
>JAOEHY010032945.1:8126-25798 GCA_025447955.1 Psilopsiagon aurifrons
GTTGGCATCAGCCCACCTCACAAGTGTGTCAAGGTCCCTCTGGATGGCATTCCTTCCCTCCAGCATATCAACTGAACTGCTCGGCTTCGTGTCATCTGCAAACTTGCTGAGGGCTCACTCTATCCATAACACCATCTGTTATGTTGTCCACAACACTGAAAGCAATGAGAATTAACACTGATGTAAACCCAACAGCATCTAGTATTGTCACTTAAACAGATTCAAGTGGCCAACATGCTTAGGTTTATACACAGCAAGAAGGGCCAGCACAACCTGAGGACCCAGTAATACGATGTTCAGGTCTTGCTTGACAACATCCTGTCTTTTGCTCACAACTAGGCTTCAGCAATCACAGAATCAGTGTCCGAAAGCTTTTTCCCATTATTTGCTACGCTAGCACTTGCTACAATGGGCACGCTATAAACATGTTTCTCTATTCAACAGAATGACAAAAAAATCTCTGAACCTTTCTGAACTTCCAGTGTCAAAACAGAAATTCTGAGCACATTGGCCCTAATATTTTGAAATCCTTAGAAGTTTAGGCTACAATAACATCATATTGTAAGCAGGAAAATAGCTCATGGAGTTCTAGTTTAATTCTTTTCTTTGCCACTTTTTATGAATTCTGCATTATTTCAATAACAGCAAGTCTAGCAAAGTGTGCAATATATGGAGAGAAATGGTACAGTTTTGACGAGGGAAGAGGGTGTTTTATCTTTTTTTTTTTCTTTTTCCTTCTTTTATTTTTTGTTTCTCATATCTTCACTCTTGATTGGTGCTAAAACTTGTTTTCCTCCAAGTTACAGACCCAAGTTTTTTTAACCCATACAGGAGCCGCAGGTGTCTAACCTTTATCATTCTCTGCTACCTTATGATACATATAACACAACATTGATACTGTGATGCTTTCTAAACCAGAGCACATACAATACTCTTCAACCTTTTCTTCCTCAGATTGACACAGATCAAAGTCATTTCCAAGATGTTTTCAGAACACAGACAACTAAACCATTTCCAATCACTTAATACTGCTCTTTCTCAGTGAGCAAATTTTCATGGCACATATGGGTTGGCTGACAACTGTGAAGTGTTTCTATGCATATTCTCATTTTCTTTTGTCAGATATTCAGGTATCATTAAGTTCAATTAAAACTACACTTGCTTTGAGTGATTTTTTCTGTTACATTATTCAAGTTCTGCCCTCTGTTTATGTCACTTAGAATATGTCATCATTATATCTTTTTGTTGGCATTTTTTAAACATCTTTCACTTCCAAATGCAATCTTAGTATCTGCAGTTTTGAACTCATAGTTATTCTGAGATTTGTTACGCTGAGCATTCTTCCAAGAGACAATACCAGCTCTGTTCTGCTCTTTATCACTTCATGCAGGTCAGGCGCCTTGTTTGCCAGAAGCACAATATTGTCAAATTAAGTTCATTGTAGCTGTGTTGATCCTTTGCATTGTAATCCTGTATTATTTATAGCACCTGCATTTTCCAGAAGTTAAAATTCAGTTTCAAAATTACTTGTTTAGCTTTTTTTTGGTTTTGTTGGTTTTGGGTTTTTTTGTTTTGTTTTGTTTTTTTTGTTTGTTTTTTCTTTTTTTAATGGCCAAGCATAATCAACATTCCTTTGTGTAACTTTGCCTAGCATATATCTATAGAAACTGAGATGAATGCCATATATGTTCCTAAAGCTAGAGAAAGTATCAATGCAATGACTTGGCTAATTAAAAACCATACTTCACACAGCAGCCTGGACTGGCTTCTCAGTTGAAGGTCAGAGCTATCATCTCCTTAAATTGCTTTCCACATGTCCTGATCAATCTGTCAGAAGTCCTGTATGCACCGTTTAGCACTGAAAAGAAGCAGAATTTAACAGAGGGCAGTTAATCAATAGCAGTTATGTACTGTAGCAAGGTGAGAAGACATGATTTGTGAAGGATGTTTAGAGAAAAATAGTTAATTATCTCCTATACAGGCTGACCAGCTACCTTAATTTAAAGAATAATTAATACAACATTGTAGTTCAGAAATATATCTGAAAGAGGAAATTAAATTCCGGTGGAGAAACTGCTCTATTTTTTCTGCCTTTTCTTATTAGCAATGCATTAACTATACTCTAGATTTTCATATACTGTAATTAAAGAGTGAGATGAAGAGTGAGAACATTTTAGAGCTTTTTCAATTAAACTTTATATCGCTATAGTAGGCAAACAAAAACTATTTAAGAGATGAGTACATTAATAGCACAGCACACTCTTTGAGAGGTCAAATTCACTAGCAAGAGTAGTCCTAGGTTCCTCCTATTTCTTGACAAAAGAGCACCTCTCTATATTTGACAAGAAACCATTGTAGCAGGAAAAAAAAAAAATACTCCAAGTATGACTTGCAGAATGTTATAAGAACTGTGCAAAGCAGTTGGAGAAGATGGAATAGTGTAAGCTAAAAGAGAAGTGATATAAAGAATTGTATCTGAAACAGAACAACTTTGAAATAGGTGATAGCAAAAACAGAAGTTAGCTGGTTGGGTCATTAAAATTAGGACCTTTTAATTTTTTTTTCCTTTTTTGCTACTAGTGACTTTCCTGCTAATGTGCATATTAAATATGCAACTCAAGAGAGAAACTGATTCTCAGAAATGTATAATGGATAGTACAAATGTTTAACATAGTTTTGGTGATTTTTAAAAGGCCAAGATAATTATCACTGCTAGCATAGTGTAGGTGTTTATTAGTTTTAACCACTTCAAGTGGCAACTGTAATGCCCTAAGAACTACTCATACACACATACACTGATTTAGGAAAACTAAAAAAGGATACTACAGCAATATTACTTTTTGTTTTTCACTTGGATGATTGATGAGGACATTTCTCTCCTTCAGAGTGAACAGTCATGCTTGAACTCATGACAGAAAAGCACTATGAAGAAAAATTACATGAATAGCTTTTTTCTTCTCTGTAAATTCAGTATAATAATGATATTACTAACAACATATTTCAAAGACATGATCTCTACTCTGGGCTCCAGAAATAATTGGTACTGTGCAGGAACAAGTATTAATTGGCAAAAAAATGTTTGCTCTTCTTTGAGTCACCATTTCTCAGACTAATTGTCAACTATTTAATTACTGATATTTACCACTAAAAGTAACTTCTAGAAATCTCTTTTCCCCAAAATGAATTAAAAAGCAACAACCCTAAAAATCTAGACTGAAAGGATTGGAAAGCTATAGAAGTGAAAAAAATTGCCTCTTCAATCTGATCTCATCACTCAGTTCTAAGGAAGGGAAAAGTACACTTTCTTGCACCAGTTGTGGTAGCATGCTCTTTACATCTTGCTCCAGGGAAGAGTGGAATCTGAACTAATGGTTCAGCTCACAGTAATTAAGGATTTATTATCAAGTAGACAAATGTTTCAGAAATAATTTTCTAAGAAAATCTTTTCTTTTTTGGCAGCTGTCTCGTTCATGTGACCTCATCTGTCATCTTACTGAGATAGAAACTGGGATATGGGGTAAAAATCTCCTCACAAAATGGAGCATGTTTATGTGAAAAATGAGTCACATTGTAGACCCATAATAGAAATTAGAAATATCCTGTACTGTATGTTTGAGTGTGCATGTGTACATACAATAGAATTTCTACATATTCATTTTGTACATCTGTGAATTGTTTTCACTTCCATACAAAGCCATGAACAAGTACTAGCTGAGTGTGAATGAGACTTGCACAGGTTCTCAGTAAATTCCAAACTCCAGGGACACAGAGATAAAAGTTTATATACAAACCAGTTGTTATTTTCCTAGAAACCTGTGAATACACAACCAGGGAGATGGGGATAAAAATCTGCCTAAACCAAAACAAAACTAAACTGCAAAAGAGAGACTGCCTCATGCCAGTGTCATTGCAGCATTGTCTTGTCTGCAAATCAATAAAGGTGTGATTTATTGTAAACTGAAACTGACTACAGTGACTGCAGGGATTAATGATCATGACAAATTGACCCAGTATATGCATTGCCTTGTCTAACTGCATTGTGACCCAAGGTTACATTGATTAACAAATTGAATTTTTTATTCCCCTGATTTTAAGTTGACAGGAATTCTAGCTTTAACAACCGTTACAATTAAGAAAATACATTTTGACTATTTTAATCACAATTAAGAAAGCATATTTCTCCATGGCTTTTTCTCAGATGCTCTAGAAAGCCTAGAAACCCCCTTTTTTTTTCTCTTACAACAAATACACAGTGGTAATCCCTCATCTTTCAAATCTTAATCCTAGACCAGAAAGACCTTTTATTTTATTCCCTCTTGCATTCCTTGCTTGCAGTTGGTAAACTCACAGGTGGTAATCTATTTCTCAGGTCCTATTTCCTGCAATTCACACTTTGAGACATAAAGAATATTAACTTTTCAACCTTTCCAAAGGAACTCTAAATGAGTCAATTTATCATTGGGAGGGAGTCTAAATGAGTCAATTTATCGTTGGGTAGGGAGTCTAAATCTCTTTGGTTTGTCAGGACTGAAAGAGAATGTGTTGTGCCATATATCCCACCTTCTCTTTTCCCTTGCTGTCTCAAAAGGTCTTCGAAATGTGCAGCTCACTTCCATTCTACATGGCCAGGCTTCATTCTTTCAGAGAGAAACAAAGGGAAAGGAAAAGAGGAGAAGGGAAGCTTGTTACCAAACACAAGGCATATATCAAAGCTAATGTTACACTCCAGAAACTGAAATGTCAGATCCAGGGATGAAGGGTATCCTTGACCAGAAGTCAATTTTAACCTACAAAACTAAATTTCACCAAGGAATCTGTTCTTTATTTTACAACATTTAAGAGGCAAAATTAATAAATGGAAAGCTAGTTTCTACATGATTCAATGTAATTTGCTGCATTATATTAAGGACCATCACAAAATTCCATGTGCTTTAGAACAATAGCCCTTCAAGGTGGACTTAATGCGAAATTCACCACTTATTTATGTCTTAATTTTTAAAGCATACACAGAAGATTGTCAGAATACACCTATTACACGGAGAATAGCAGAAGCAGAAAAAAAAAAACCAAACTTCACATGCTGTAACAAATGATAATATTTCAGAGAATTTCTCTTAGAACAAGTGTGGCTCCTGACTGCTGAGCACGAGTCCCTCCAGCAGAAGTAGCAATGAGATTAAGACACTCTTTTCCAAAAAGGGTTTGAAAAAATTTCAAAACATATAAATGTTTGCTGAAAAGGAAGACAACTTGTACTGGTTCAGATGTGCACAATGGTGTAGCATCTTGTTACAGAATGACAAGTATCAGGTTGATAAATTACAAGCATGAAAAACATTGAGACTTATCTTCATGCAAGTAAAGGAAGTTGTAAAGAACTTACACGATTTCTTAACATCACAAAGTTTTTCCCTTTCCCTGATACTTCATAAGGGAAATAACAGTTTCTTTAGCAATTTCTCTTACAGGAAATGTATTCTAGCACACAGCTGGCCCAAATAACTTTTAATCTCTGATAAATGAAAACTCCTAAAACATCCCTCCTACATTCTCTAAAGTTATAGTTGCACATCCTTTAAGTACGAGTAATGGAAGGCTTATTTTTTTTCTGTACACAAGAGTTCATGTAGGACTTAAAAGTCACTAATACAGTAATGCTCTACATTTTCAAGTCATTTGAATTCTCTTCTAAATCTCTTCTAGGATCCTACTGCCTACAAAACCAACAAGAAAGAATTTGAAATAGCACAAGTTGTCTTCCTTTTCAGCAAACATTTACACATTTTGAAATTATCATTGCACATATTAAGTGGCATGACAGAATTAAGGAGAATTCTTTGAAACTGCATTTTTCTGTAAGCTTTTGTAAATGGGCTGACTCAGAAATGCCTTTTGACAACAGAAATGGTTTCTCCTCACATTATTCATTTTTTTAGTTCAGCAAACGTCCTGCACAGAACACTGTTCATATCAATCTTCAAAACCTTTTTGATAGTCTTGAAAAATCCACACAAATACTGGGCTTACATGGACAAATGGAATTTAATGCACCAAAACCAGCCAAGTGTTTATTTAGATTACATTTTTGGTACTAATGTCTAGAAACAACATACATTACAACTCAGGAAATGTTACTGCATTTAGAAACAACAGAAACACTGTATTGAGGGGAAATGCAGAGAAGAGGGAAAAGAGTGACAACACAAACTAATCACAATAACTAATATGATAAGCATTGTTAGGGCTATGTGACTTCCATCATACTGTGTCAAGTAAGATCAACTCGCTAGTCAAGCTATGAAAACTGGCCATATGTATATACTCTTAATTTTCCTATTTGGGAAATAACCCATGCTTGCTTAAAACACAAAGGCTGGGTATTCACAAAAATAGGTGAAACAAGTTTGCTTTATTAGCTAAGCCTGAACCCAGTTAGTTGTCAGAATGTAACTGAGGAGCTGATTAAACCATGTTACCTGAATTGCTTCTGATGATTTGCCTATAACATCTTTCTAGGGATCAGCTGCAGCTGATAACTGGAAGATGTTCTTTAGTTTCATTTGAATATAAAATTACATTATTTATAACAAGTAGTTATTCCCTGGGTAAGTCTGCTGAATAAGTACCTTCCATATATTAACATGATTTTGCTAACTTGCTCCATTAAATAATGTTTCTAATATTTGACTCTATGTTTTAGTCTTCATGAAAAGACATGATGTAGTTTCATATTTTTTTTTTGTAGTTGTATCATATGAAATCTTTAAAGATCCTCCAGGAGAGCATGCTTGTTTTTACATTGACTTTCCTTGCAAGAAAATTCCTGAAGCTATTTAATTTGGAGAGATTTTTGGATTCCCCTGACCCAAGAAGAACTTGCAGTCTGACTTAGGGTTTTGCTGCCTATCTGTTGCTTTACAGTCCTTGGGATGTCAAAAGTATGACAGATTTTAATACAATTTCAAGTAAAATAGGAATTAATATTTACCTATAAATAGAATTTGATGGAACTTAGTAACACTGCACTTGTTTGACAAGTTGTTGCAGTTCATATCTTGAGTTGTCAGCCACTAATCCCACTATACTGCATTTCAGATAGAAACTATGCTGTAAGATGTAAAAATTGAGATAAAGGCTTTGCGTCATTTTAGTGGTAACATTTTCACAAATCTCAGAACTGAAAAACTCCAGATTTGAAGGCAGCAGATAATGGAAGTTTTCACTTAACCCCACTATAGAACAAGGAATCTTAGCTGAGCTGCTGAAATACTATACTTCCAACACTTCAAATATTATTTTGTATGGCAAGGATATGCAAGTAACAGTTTCTTGTAATTTTTGACCAATTGGAATGAAAATCGGGACATCTGTTTACTTTTAAGAACTTTAACATTACGTTAACATTTGATTAGGCATGGAAAAACTGCTGTACAGCTTAGAAAATGGTTGACTTAAAGTCACTGCAACCATATACTAAAATGAAACCCTATGCTGTTCATTAGAGACAGCTAAAATATCTGATCTTAAAAAATAAAGTCTGTTTGCTTTTCTATTTGTAAATTCTCTGTGTGATCTTATGAAATTTAACTCAACATGGATGCCTTGCCCTTTTCTTGCATGACAACCATGAATCATGTCCTTTTCACCAACTATCACTTCTCCCCTGAAACGCCAAGTCCTGTTGCCCTTGGAGGGCCAAGGTGGTTCAGTGTATCTTCATTTCTTTACTGATTTTTTTGGCCATTTTGTGCCTCCCATGCTCGCTGCAAGTCTCTTTACTGGGTGTCATCCATGGGAAGTCGTAAGTCTTCTTTCTAGAAGTGTTTCTCATCCTATTCCATGCTGTTCTTTTTTAATACAGTCTCTTTCACTTCAACTGAGCATCCCAATGCTCGATTTCCAAATTCCAAAAGCAGGGACAGGAAAGACTTTGAAGAACTTTTTAATTTTGTTCAGCTGAGCTAAGAAAACAGCTCAAGTTAGGCTGCCTAAAATACTGTTTGCAGTATGAATTCTTATAGCAAAAACCATTTCAGAATATGAATATTTCTGATACTTTAATAGGATTTATCTTCTTTTCCTTGACTTCTCCTATGTTTTTAGGAGGGGGCATTTGTGTGTTTCATAAAGGGCAGTTTAATGAAATCTGACACTGACATGGCACTCTGTCAGAGCCACCCAGAGATGCTTTTGTTCCTTACACTAAACCAGAGAATGTCGGAGAACTGTTTGAGCATAAGGCAACAGACGTTTCCTTCTCACAGTTGCTGAAGCCTGTGACAGAAGGCATACATACACAGCATTCCCCAAAATACCTTAAACTGTATTCTTTCACTGTATTGATACGAATGCATTCAGCCTGAAAGCTGACATCTTCTTGCAGTGCTTGTAAAATCCAAGCAGAGAAGCAATGAGATATTATTGCTGCTTTTCTCTTGTGCCTTTCTTTCTCCATAAACATTTTGCAATAAGATTGGGATTTGCAGGCACACCATGAAAGATACATTGCTAAAACAGGAAGGAAAGGAAAAAAAGTCTTGTCAGAACCTACTTTTGTTTCTGATGCTTTTAATAAAACAAGAAATTAAAAATGTTTCCATTATGTTCCCCACACATTCTACTAGGAATAAATAATGGAGTTTATGCTTGCAGATCTCCATTCTGTTCCTGCCCATTAATTTACTGTAAATTATTTACATCCATGCCTTAGTTTATACCTACATGAAAGAAATCTGCTATTTCACTTTGAATTCTTGTTACAGAAGAACGAAAAAATACTACATTCAAGAAAAATACCTTTTATTACTATGGCTTCAGAATAGACTTTAGAGAAAAACCTTTAGCAAGATTAAGGAAGAAACACTTGTTAGTGGTCTAGCACTATGAAATCTTGCCCTAAACCCTTTCAGACATGCTGAAACACCTTCTCTACAACTTTGCCCTTGTGATGTGGAGTATCCTCATCTTATGTGCACTGCACGTTTACAACTTCATCTGCAATGAGCAACAAACTGAAGTCAATAAATAATGCAACAGGAGCTGTTCAAACCTGAAAGGGCAAGGGCTAAAGATGATACTTCATTTTAACAATCCAAAGACTTTAGCTGTGGAGCCACCTCTTAGCACGAGGGAGTTGTGAGTAGTAAGATAACACTCAGTATGGAAATACTGTACAAAAGTGGGAACTAGGAAAGCCAGTGAGAGTAGTAAGAGAAGCCATAAATAACCTTGCGCACTTCTTGTGCCAGACGGAGGAACAGATTCCAGGAAGCATACCCGGTCTATGAACATGAACACATAACCTCTTCCTTCCCACCTACTTTCTCCCTTTCATTGCCTTTGCAGAGATTGGCATATAGAATAGAAACTTCAGGGGAAAAAAAGGGATTTTAATCTAATACCTACTAAGTTGATAGAATTAGCAATAGCTAACAGTTAATGATGCTTTCCTCATAAAGGGATGCTAAGAGTTATGAAATCTTTCCTGGCAGATAAATGGGACCTTTCTCAGCCATCTGTCTTACAAATGATCCCATATGTACAGCTATTATTTCACTCAGACATTGGCAGCTCTGCAATTGTTCATGGTCTCAGTGAAGAATAGTACCTGCCATGCAGTTTCTGTGCTCAGGCTTTTAACAGACCTGTTTTCAGCTTGTCTGAAATACTGAACAACTGCACAGGGGGAAGCAACAAAGAAGAACAGGTAAGATAAAAAACAAGGGTACTTACATTTCTTCATATGTAGGTTTGAAACCCTTCAGGACTGGCCTGAAATTTCACTAATACTCACTGCTAGAATCACCGACGGTTGTCTACCCACTTGTGCGAAAATACCAACAGTGCACTGGTTTTGCCTGGGATAGAGTTCATTTTCTTCATAGTAGCTTCTATGGGGCTGTGGTTTCGATTTGTGCTGGAAACAGTTTTGATAGTAGGGGGATGTTTTCGTTACTGCAGAGCAGTGCTTACACAGGGTCAAAGCCTTTTCTGCCTCTCACCCCACCCCACCAGCAGTAGACTGGGGGTGCACAAGAGGTTGGGAGAGGATGTGGGTGGAAAAGTTGACCCCAACTGCCCAAAGGGATATTCCATGATATGGTGTTATGATCAGCATATAAATCTGGGGGTAAGAGGAAGGGGGTGACATTCAGAGTTACAGCTTTTGTCTTCCCAACTAACCATTATGTGTGATGGAGCCCTGCTTTCCTGGAGATGTCTGAACACCTGCCTGACAATGGAAATTGGTGAATGAATTGTTTTGCTTTGCTTGCATGCATGCACAGCTTTTGCTTTACCCATTAAACTGTCTTCATCTCAACCCACAAGTTCTCTCAATTTTTACTTTCTGATTGTCTCCCCATCACATCAAAGAGAAGTGAGTGACTCAGTTGCAAGCTGGCGTTAAACCACAAGTGGCAAGCCCTCCACCATTGCTGTCTTCTTCCCTGGAGCTGCATCATCATATGGCTCCATTGGCAACTACTTCACCACCTCTTCTGACTTGCTCACATGGCGACCCAGAAGTCTGCAACCCTTACCTCATCTTGCCTACCCTTGTGTCAGAATTTAGCTGCTGCTGATTTGCAGCACAAACAGTGATCACACTTCCTTATGCCTAAAGAGTAATACCGGGATGCTTCTGAGCTAAATTCTCTTACAAGCCTCAAATGAACGTAGCAATCTACTACTAAAGCTGAATGCTTTTTATCAGAGTGCAAATCATACCTACACCACCAAGGATCTCGCAGATGTCATGTATATTTCCAGATGATGTATTTAATAAAACTGGCATGGGTTTTGGAAAGAAGGAGTCTCATTAAAATCTTGATACTTCCTACAAGCAAATGAACTTTTCACAGAAAAAGGATTTTCTCACTGTGTTACTCTAAAGAAAGCTTTACTGCCTCTCTTCTGTCTGAAACAGGAAAAAATCCCAACTCATTGATATAGCTGCAAACCAGCATGCTGAATAATGTTACCAGCACGTGTTGAAGATTTCCTTTTTGCTGTAGTATGAACTGTGAACATTATCTGGTTTACTTTTTACAACATTTCCCTTCTGTTCTATCAAGAATACCTAAGACAGCAGAAAACCCTTTGTCCTCTTATTGTTAGCAGCAACAGAATTTCAACACAATATAGGCTTGAACTTAGCTCTTCTGCAGATGTTATCATGTTAGCTACCAGAGACCTGTGAAATGGTTTAAAATATCAATTAGAATTTTGCTAGTTTGATTCTCTTTCATGATTCAAAGAAAACAAATGCCATCATCTTTACCAGAAATTATACACAGAAAATTAGTATGATGATCAAGAAAAAAAATGCCAACGTAGTAAAACTGATCTGTGAAAATGCTCAGAAAATGAAGCAAACATTTTCTTTTAGTATCTTAAAGGATACTAAAAAAAAAAAAACCCACCAAACCAACAAAAAACCCACAAAAAACCCTGCCAAATTCTTATGTGTGAACTACAACAAAATGTTGCTTTGATTTTGCCTCTGATCCACAAGAGATCTACTTCTTTTACAGGAAGTTTCATGCAATTTGGGCATTGGTTATATATGGCTGCTGTGGTTTAAGCCGAGCTGGTAACTCAGAACCATACAGCCTCTCATTCACTACCCGCCCTGCTTCTCATTCACCACCCGCTAACTAATATCCAGCCCAACCCCAGCCGCAATCTAGCCCTTTTGGGTAACTGCCCCCAGTTTATATTAGATGGCATGACATGCTGTGGTATGGAACACCTCTTTGGCTAGTTTGGGTCAGGTGTCCTGTCTGCTTCCTCCCAGCTTCCCCTCCTCCCTGACAGAGCATGAGACTCAGAAAGTCCTTTGGTCAGAGTAAACATTACTGAGCAGCAACTAAAATCACTGGTGTTATCAGTGCTGTTCTCAGGCTGCAAGTCAAGAACACAGCACTGCACCAACTATTAAGCAGGAGAAAAATGATTGCTGCTGGTGAACCCCGGACAATGGCATTCAGCATTGGATGGATAACATGCATTCCAGCAAGATTTACCTACCAAGCAGAGTAATTTAACAAGGTGACAATATTTTGCAACAGTACTTTTTTGAAATTAGCATCTTGGAATTAGGATTAGGACCCCATTTAAGCCTGAAAAAAAGAGATGGCAGCAGTCAGTTAACACTCAATGATTTTTCTGCAAGTAGCCCTCAGTTAAATACATGGGATTGTTTCTCTGTGTCTTTTTTCTGAAGAATTCCACCTTTAGTTTTGTTCCCATACAGCAATTAAAATGGCTTTTGCTTTGATAAAAAAATTATCAATAAAATTAATGACCAAAAGAAATTAGCAGTAATTTGCAAATAAGTATCTCATAGCAAATTGAAAGAAAATTAGCAAAGAAGTTCTTTTTAACCTATACAGCCTTTAGGTAGGATGTTAACTTAAACTTGAGTTATCTGTTGTCTAGAATCTTCTTGGACACAAAATCCTTCAAACTAGTTCCCATTACTTCTTTTTTAATTACAGCATTCTTTCTGTAGAAAGTGTTCATCATGAGAGTGGAAACTAATTTTTATTTAGTTCTGCTAGAGTGAAATATATTTCGGCTGAAGTGAAATATAAGTGTCATTTACAAATACTTTATATCTTGCATAGACAACTCAGATAATCCAAGGACAGTTTTCTTTTCATCACAGTTAAAGTATTTAATGACAAAATCAGGGTTTCCAGAAATGACTCAAGAGCTGGTCCCACTTTTGTTTCCTCAGAACGGCACAAAATAATTTCTACATCTTTGAGAACTTTCAAGGAACTGGTTACAACAGATACCAGCGAGTATTACGATTACCAGTGTCATGATTCTCGTATATTATAGCAAAACCTACCCACCATTAAGATCACTTTTTAGAGAATACATTTTTGTTAATATTCCACATAATGCACAACTTTTGCTAGACACAAAAGTAGCCTTTTATGACAGAGTTTGCAGTACAGTAGTGAAACCTCACAATATTTTTATTCTTTCCAGAACTTTAAAAAGATAAACTATTGATGTTGTTACAATTTACAAATACATTCTTCCATATGAAACATTAACCTGAATTATAGTATACGTTATATACATGACTGTCTAATAATAATAGGTTGTATTCACTACAAGCTCAGTTCCAGAAGGAAACTGCAATGCTGTAAGATTTTGGATAAACATTTATACACCTCCAATTTTTTTCTATAAACTACCGCATCTTGTCATTTAATGAACAGCAAGAACAAAGTAAACACACAGACAAATCACTTTTCCTTCATTTAATAACACTAGGTTACTCAAAATTCCCATAGAAAATGGCTTTTGATGGTTGGATAAAAGTCCTGAGTTATGATATGTAACACAACACACTTAAGTGGAGAACAGAAAAAAAAAATGCTGAAAAACTGTCAGTGAGACTAAATCAATGTTTTAGAACAGTTCAACTCACAAAAGGTTTGGAACTTTACAGTACAACTGTGTGCCTGTCCAGCTGATACTCATGTAAACAACTGAAAACCTATGCCTTCTTATCTGAATTTTGACAACTCATTCTTTTCAGGTTTATCTGGATTTTAGACATTTCTTCTAAATTACTGACAAGCTTAGAAGTAGTAGTTCAAAACCTACTCCTTCTTTCTCTCAAGAGAAAGACGTGAGGTTAGCAGCAGAATGTAGTTATGAAAAGTAAGAGTGGAAAGGATGATGACAGAAGACAGCTATCTGGTCAAAAAGGACTCCCTGGCTCATTTCTAATGCAGATATTTAAAAAAAATAGCCTAATATTTTGTCCCTAGGAGAAGTTTAACATTTAATGAGGGACTGTTTTTCTGGTTAATTTGCAGAAATACACATAGTGATTAGAATAGTGCTCAGAAAGCCACTGACTTTTCCAGGGCAAACATTAATTGTATGTAGCTCAATGGAGCATTCTGAACTCATGCTGTTAATGAGCCTGTCCTGATTTATAACAGATGCGGACAAATTCCTTTTCAGTTGACAGTGCTGGGTGTAGTAACTATTAGAGCTGATGCTAAACAGATCTAAATGATCCTATGGTGCTACAGAGATGACAAATTTACCCCTTCTCTCAATTCCCAGTGTGAAACTCAATAAAAAGCTTCATACAAAACAGTTCAAATCACAGGAAAAAAAACCCCAAACAAACCAGATGTAATGTCTGAATGCAATCAGTTAACTAGATAGCGTCTTTAATTCAAATGAGAATGTTTTTGTAAAGCCAAGCATCTTTTCACAAAATAGGTATTTCCAAGAGATTTTCAGTTACTTCAGCTTACAGTAACTAAAATACTCTCAATTAGTAACAGAAGTTTTTATCTCCCTTGCAAGCACTGCTCTGAGGATTTTAGACTTTTCAAAGTGTCATTTATAATGCAAAAATATTATTCTACATTGAAAATGAAAACTACATCACATTCATACAATACCAACAATTTGGTAAGATGAGGACAAAAATGGAGAGCAGACATCTTTAGAAGATGAAGGCTGAAACCTCTGCTAGCATTTGTTTCCAGCTTACTGGTTCTAAAAAAAAAACCAAACAACAAAAAATAAAGAAACAAGAAGGTGCAGCATCCTCCCCCTTTTCACTCTAAAGGTGTCTTAGATGATCTTAAAAAAATGTTAAGAAAACAGTGATGGGAAGAAAAGAGTAACCTACCTTTTTTTTTAAGAGAATACAGTGCCTATATTGCATATACTGAATATAGAAGGAAGGAGTCACCCTTCCAGTGACAATATATATATTGAAAACTGAGACACAAACCAGAAGTTATGATACTAACGTACCAAGACATGCTTTTTGAAAGCCTCTATATTAGAAATCATAACACTACCTAACACAAAAGTCATTCTAATCAGACAAGTTTCTGAAGTGTTGGAAAATAGTGCATTCTCATTTTCCCAGGCCTTTGCATTCTCATTTACATAGGCCTTTACTCACAGAATCTCAGGTAAATAGACGATGAAATGTTATTATCAGATCGTGGAATTCTAGATTGTGTTTGAGGCACAGCTATGTTCGCACTGACATAAACCTTTTCTCCTCAGTTTTGAAACCTCAAGCATACATTCTGGAGGTTTCATTATGATATTTGAATAATCAATCCAGAAGTGAAAACAGGAGTATGCATAATGCAGATATGAAATTCAGATATGCACTTGTGAATGCTGGTGATGGCACATGCAAAACTTCCTACATCAGGTAGAAGAAACAAGCTTTTCTGTTTCTCAGGACAAAGCAGTCAATTCTCCACTAGTTACAACCCCAGGTGTATAATTCTAACATTCTCATTCTGCTGTTGCTACATAAAACGAAAAGTATACCCATTCTTTGGATTTTATTTCCACACATATATCCAAAACCAGTTAAATAATTTTCCATACAAGTGGGGAAGAATATTACTATTTTAATCCTGATCAGCTTGTAATTTGGTCCAGTTTCCTTATTTGCTTTCACTCCTGTAACAAATGAAATACAGGTAGAAAATACTGCAGGCCTGTGCAGCAATATTACAAAAGAGGAACAAAAGTCAAAAAGGTAGAAATGCAACACTTTTTCCTGCACAGAAACTGAAAGAATGCATCTCCACTGAACTGGAAGAAAAAAAGCACACAGAAGTCTGGATCTCCTGTAAAAGATGCTGAATGTAGCCTTTTCAGTTTCTCTTGGGAAGACTTCAAGTTTGGCCAGTATCTCAGCACTTGTGCTTCATGGCAAGCTGAAAAAGAAATTAAAAATTAATTAAAGGGAACTCATGTAACAACAGCTATATCAAGCTAATGTAGCTAGCTTGGATCAGAAGAGTTTGTAAACCAAATTCTCCAAAAGATGCCTGCAATCTGTAACTCCTTTACACACAGATATGCAGTCATTCCCTTTACTGTGATAGATGGGCAAAGTCTCCCTTTGCCACACTGAGGCGGCAGGATTTATTTGCTTTCATAGCCATATTTCCCAATGTTCCATTATTTTGCTATCTGCAAGGAGAGCTACAGAAAGACACTAGAAACAAAGATGTCCTTAAAAGCATGGTCATTTCAATTTAAAGATTTGGATTGTTAAATACAATCAGAAATTCTAGACCTGATCAGCAGTGCTGCCATTATACAATGATGAAAAATTAAGGGCTGATTGCCTTTCTACCTCTGTAATTACTCATTATTTCTATTTCAAATAACTTAAAACTGAGAATGAAAGGGAAGGGAAAGAGCTAAAGTAACTTAAATCCTGTATAAAAAGTGTAGATAAACTGCAAACCAAGCAAATAACTGAAGTTATTTCTGTATATTATCTGCAGATAACAGCATGCTAACAAAGCTGAGGTAAGAAACTCACCTAGAAACCAGAACTAGCAAGAACTAAGAACAATTAAAAATTCCTCATTTACTACCAATGAAAAGTAGAACAATAAAAGACTCAAATTTAATTTGCATAATCTTTTGATGCTCAAGAACTTCTATAATACACTTACCATGGTATCTGCCTCATTTGGCCTTCCCCCTGACTCTTATCCATCAGCATCCAGTCTTATTGTCACCATCATCAAGCCGCAGAGTCAAACCACACTCTAACATAAAGGGTTACCCCACTGCCTCTCCTTCCTTGCCTATCCCTCCTGAAGAGTTTATAGCCATACATTGCAGCACTTTGACACTGCACAGTTGTGCAAGTCATCCCAAAATGCTTCTGTGATTGCAACTGCATCATAGTTCTCCAGCTCCGTAATGGCTTCCAACTCCTCCTGATTGTTGCCTGAGTAACGTTCAGGTATGTAAATTAATTTGTACGAAAAATCTGTATCCAGATAATTTCATGAGGACATGATCTCACATTCATCTGAAGAACAGAAGTAACTTCCAGAACCAAACTGGGAGAAAGGTTTCAAAAAACTCAGCTCAGGACAGTCCAAATGGAGATTATCCTTTTCTGGTCTGCACCACTTAGACATTTCCTGCATAGAAGATTCTTGCTTACTGCCACAGAGACATGTAAACTCAAATGACTATGAACAAAATGCAGATTGAGAAGTTTTTATTTGATTAAAAACCCCCAACAAAACAACAAAACCCTGCACTGTGGATGTTTTGGAATGGACCATTTCTGCTACATTTCCCTTCAACTTCTGTTTTGAATTATTATATCAGGATTTTTTTAAGCTTTTGTTCCTAAATATGGCACAGCACAGGCTATCAAAGATTGTATTTTTATTACAACACTGTATGCATTAATCCTAAAATTTTTAAAGTAAGATTTTCAAAGTAAGATTCTCCTAAGAGAACCTGATAAAAACCTTTGTTTCAGCTCACAGCGCGTCTTCATCTGTGGAACTGCTGTTCTGCACATGTGAAGATGAAACAGCAACACACAGTATTCAAATCTTATTCAAGATTCATATTGGCTCATATATCAGAGGCATGTTTCACTTTTGAACTCCTTACCAGGCAGCACCCTATGCTTTATGGTAAAGCAGTGTCATGGGTTCAGTAGTGGCAGTCATTTTTCTCCTTCTTAGTAGTTGGTGCAGCACTGTGTTTTTGACTTGTGTCCTGAGAACAGTGCTGATAACACCAATGTTTTAGTTATGGCTTAGTGATGTTTGGTCTGGTCAAGGACTTTCTGAGCCTCATGCTCTGCCAGGGAGGAGGGGAAG
>JAOEHY010032946.1:0-18044 GCA_025447955.1 Psilopsiagon aurifrons
TCCAGGAGCAGAGGGAAGAAAAAAGGGGGAAGTGAGTGAACAAACTGCGTGGCTGATTTATGGCTTAAACCATGACAGTTAAATAATGTGAAATAAATTATGCAAATATGAGAATGTACTATTTGTTAAAAAACACATATTCAAATAAAATGCTTAATATTTTCTAATTTTCCTGGAGCATTTCATTCCATGATAAGTACAGATATTTCTATTCTTGCTTTTAAGATATAGAAGTATTAAAGCTATCAAAAAAATCTTTGAGACATTAATATTATGCTAAAATTTATTCTTCTCCATGCAATGAAAAAATTCTTTTTTCACTAAATTATATTTAATAACAAAGTTGAATTAATAACCTTGATGCTATTTCATTAGAGCACTTACTTCAGCAGCACCTTTGCAGCAAACCATTAAACCTACCAGATTCTGTGCACACAACAGTCACTTTGTCTATGCACATCAGGGAGCAGCAAGTGCCCAACTGGTCCACTGAGGCAGATGAGATAGAGCCTAAGAGAAGGCATGGCATGGGTAGGGCAGTGCCCTCCCTGACGAAGTCACAACACTACTGAATCAGAGCAGGGTGTCAAGAGGAACAGGGTTCATCAGTAGTCCCAGACAAGGTGAGGTACTGAGTTAAGCCTGAGGTGAGCCATGGGATCTCCTCAAGGAAGGCAGGTGTGGCTAGAGACAGGCAACCTACAGTGCGGGTGCAAAGTCTATCTAAGAAACCTTCATGTGCTTCTTACTAGGTGATGGTCACCTAATCTAACACCTTAAACAAGGCTATCGTTTAGTGTCAGTTTTGTGGATCAAGAGTTTGTTGCAATATTATTTTAGAGAGTTCCTTTAAAAAAAAAAATCAGTTGAATTGGTGATATACAGTCCTCAAGCCCACCAATAAACAATACAAAGAAGTCTAGCCAGTTTCTCAGGATCCCTTCTGTGGATGATTTCTTGTTAGAGAATGGACCTGCTCTGAGTGAAAGCAACTATGTGCAGCTGGCCATGTAATAGAGATAACTCCTGGGTGCCTCTATGTAGCTGACCGTGGGAAAGAAGTAACTCCTAGATAACTAATGAAACAAGAATGCAGGCCTAGAAGATAAGAAGGAGCTAAGATAAGGAGATTGCTAAATTGGACTGTAAATCTTGCTTGCTTACAAACCCCACACTTTAGGTTCTCATGAAACATATTAACGAATAGTATGTCTGTTGCTAAGTGTATGCAATCAATCGTCAAAAGACATGTAATGCTAGAGCTGTAAGCCTAAAGTATGTAAACTGTAACTGCGCCATCAATAAAGGGCTTTAGTCTAATCATATTGATTCCTGAGTCCTCGTGGCACCCTTCCTTTGCTGGGGCTTGTGCATGAACACTTGGCAATGCACAGATCATTGGGGACAGATAAAAGGTCTGACACTGATTGCTAAATTAAAGGTCTCATCTCTAAATAAATTTAACTCATAAAATAATTAACAGCTTCCCTTGAAAATTCACAGAAAATTAACTTTTTACTCAGAGAGCAAGTGCAATAATTTGGGGTATTAATGCTTTCTAAATAATTAATAGGACAAATCACTGCAAACCTGAGTGCAAAACTATGCAGTTTCAACTAAAACCATCTCACTTTCATGCTAATAATAAAGGCTGTATGACATTACACCTAACCGGAGCAGGGCAGAAGACTCCTGTGTACACAGTTTAATAGCAATATACAGAACAGGAATCATCACTAGTTTAATTTTATACATAAAGAAACTACAGAGTGGAGTGCTGTAGTATAGGTAACACAGTCTCATAGCTAAGCCTGAGCACATGAGCTACTTTTGTGCCCTTTTGTTTTCTAAGGAAGCAGGAAATGCTCGATTTGATGACCTAACTTGTGCCGCCTTTGCTTCACTCCTGAGTTACTAACAGTGTATTTGTACTTCTCTGAAGAATGAGAAGTGCAATATAAGCTGAAATACAATAGTGTTCTCTCCCCTATGCTGTGAAGGAGTCATTACAGTACAATTTTGCTCAGTAACATTAGAAATATACTGTAGCTGTAATGTGTCTAGCTTTGCTTTATGTCTTTTAAGTCTCAACTTGTCTCCATCAAATTCTATTATATAGTCTCTGGTCACGTTGATCATGCACTTCAAGGGTGCAGAGAGAGGTGCTAGAAATCCCCAGGTAAGTAGTCATGGAACAACCTGTTTCCACATTCCCTTTGTGCTGTCAGTTAGTGTTTAGTTTATGCACTGAAGGGAAAAAACAGAATAAAAAGTTTCTGCCCTTCTTAAAAGCACTATTGTTGTTTAAATACTCTTGAGGAAGTTTTAATTATCCACAGAATGTCTAACCCCTTTCTAAATACTATTCAAGCTCTTGGCTTTTGTCAGTTAACTCATGGAGAAACAAATGGCATTAGAATTACATTTATAGTTCAGGGAAGCTGGCCTAGATACTGCAGTTCAACATCCTCTATTTTAACCAAGAAGGACACAGTAAGAACTGAGAGCTGAGGAGCAGTTTCTAAAGAAATGACAAAGGTCTTCATTTTTGTAAAGTATTTTAACTTTTTGCTCAAATTATAAAGCTGGGCATGATTACAGACTTGTTGCATCCTTCTGAAAACTGTTACCTCTAATAATGTTTTACCTGATAGGAGTCTGAACAGAAACTTTTGTAGTAGATATGTGAGCATATGAGCATGAATATATAGTGCAATAAAAGTTTAACAGAGCAATATACAAACCAAGAACAGTACAAGTTATTAATTATCTAGATTTTATTAATGTATGAACAGGTAGGCCTTTGAAAAAAAAAATACCCCACAAAAAAAGCCAGTGTCTTATAAAAATATTGTACCTTTCTCCTACCTGCCCCTTTTTATGCTCTTCCACATGGCTGTCCCTGTGACAGCCAAACAAATGCTCAAAGTATTACCTCACAGCAGCGAGAATGCACAAGATCTCTGTAATAAATTTAACTGCTATTAAAAAAAGAAACTCATTATCATTCATGCATAACAAGTTTATATGAGGCTGTAGAATGAAGGGTATACTCTTTGTAGTATTCTGCCCCCACCAGACAGAAGGACAAAGAAAGATGCCTGTAAGGTTCATAATGCTCTGGTAGGGGTGCATCCCACGCCCCTCATGGTAGGGATTGCTCCTAGGACTCAGCCCTTCCTTCTCTGAAAATGACTGTTGGCCAGTGCTGATTGCTCTTCAGTCAGGTTTGTGGTTGGGTTACAGGGCTCTTTTGGTGCAGCTTTACTAAGCAAAGTGTCTCTGACTCTAAACCAGAGGTGAACTTAAAATTCAAAAGGAAAAAAGTAGTCTACACCACTTTTATGTTCACTTCACAGTTCATGGTGAGAAATCATTCTTATTTTTCAAGCTCCTACAGTGCTAAGCTGAGAAAATGGGCCTTCGGTAATTTTCTTTTAATTGGGAGCCCAGCAGTACAAAGATCGCAAAGGCTGGGGTCTATTTTGAAATAGCTGCAGCTAGCACTGTGGCAATAATTGAGTCTAGGTGTGACTATAGTCCATTTAATGGCAATGATAGATGCCAAAGTCTGGCATCCTTTCATAGGTGATAAAAAGATAATTTAGCACATTCTATATCTAATTCTTTTTTTTCAGTGGGTAACATAAGATCAGGGTTTTAGTTCCTACTTTAGTTAACTATCATAGTACTCACCACTAGTTTTATTGCTGCCAACTTACTTTTCATAAGCTTGTCCAACTAGCTACTCTCTCAGTCAAACCTTTTCTTTGAATTCTTCATCCCGTATTACTAGCATCTTCATCTAGTTATTCTATTAAAACATTACAGTTAAAACTGGAGGCCCTATTTAGGAGCCTAAACATCCACATATATGCCATTTCAAATGTCCTGAATAACTGAAACTTTCCTTGTTACAATTCCAAAACAGACACTCCAAGGAAGCAGTATACATGCCTAAACACAGCAACACAGCATCTGAAGTTATTTCAGTACCCCCCCTTCAGATTCTTCACAAAGACATAAGGCTCACATAGTCCTGTCTATACTTGTCAGTCCCAGGTGGATGTTTCAGTGAAGTTTATGGTATTACTGTTGACTCTAGTAGGACACTCAGTACTTTTCCAAGTCAAACCACTAGGACTACAAGCACTGAAAGACTTACATGGTGTATAGATGCCTCAGTTCAGCATTGCAGTTCTCAAGATGTGCCCTAGCCTGTAGTCCCATCCATGCTGCTTTTGTTCAGGAGGCTCGAAAATGGTCACTCTGGACTTTGTCTAAGTTGCCTCAGACTTAATAACTCTCTGTGTCCTGTTTATACAGCTCATGGCCACAGCTCATCTGTGTGCATACAAGAGCTTATATTTTTGTTAGGACTATCTCACATATGTCTGTGGGTGTTCTACTCTGGATCCTGCACAAAATATAGATTTTTATCCAGTGGCATTTTGGCAATGAGATAACTTCTCACTCTGCCAATAACCTTCTATTCTTTCTTGATATACGAACCCTGTATTGTGCTCATTGGGCCAAACACAACCCAGATATGGAAGAGAAGAACCAGCTCTCCTCATTGCCTCACAGACTGAGTCTCTAATTGCTTCGTCCCTGATGCAGAGCTGCAGAGTTTTCTGATTGGACTCTGATTCTTGCCATCTGAAACCGTGCTTTGTGTGCACTAAGCACTCATTGCCTATGAAGTCCATCCTGAACAGGATGAAAGAAAGCAATCTGGGCATGACTTCAACAGCTGCAGGGCTGTATTGGGAAAAGAATGTTCCTGCTTCAGTAAATGATCATATTGTGAATATGTTTTGCATATTCACAAGAGATTCTAATGATAAAGAATATATATAAGATGGGTGTTACATGATGATTCTAGCATGCTTCCTGAGCATCTTAAGTATCTTTTTAATATAGACTTTATGAACATCATTTATCTATAACATAGAATCATGGCATCATAGAATAGTTGGGGTAGGAAAGGACCTCTGGAGATCCACTTGTCCAGCCACATTATGTGCCACTGAGACACAACTGGACCAGTAGGTGCAGGGAAAATCTTGGCCTTCCTTTGCACCATGGATAAGCTGAAAAACCATAGCTGGCAGCTCGTGTCCTAATGCTAGCACCAGGAGAGCTGTGAGGCACACTGTGAAACATAAGCTAGCTCAAACACATCTACTGCTGTAAAAAGCAGTATAGGTGTATGGCTGCCACACAGTACCACAGTACTGCCACGCAGTGTGGTTATACTGTTTCTACATCTCAGTTGAAGGATCAACACAGGCTACAGTGTTAGATGTATTGGCTCGTATCTTTAATAGCTTGCAATTCTCCCTGATGCTCTGTTATTCCCTGTAAATGTGCTTAGTCTTTCAGCCAGATGTTCATTAAGCAGCCTTCCTGGCAGGAGGCTGCTGCTACTCCTTTTGTTTGGAATGATCCATATTAAGTTCAAAGTCAAGACTATCTGAGAGATTCAGTCTGCAGGGATTTTACGAGGCCAAGACCCTAGTTAGTCCTCTCAGATTCTTGCTGTTACCAATAGGAAGAGCCTGTGAGACATCTAAATGGCCTCTTCATGCTCTGGATTCCCTATCCGTAACCAAGGACTCAACCTCCTTCTTTTGTCACTGCTTGAGGTGTGCAGATGAAAAGCCATCTATAAAATAATTTTTAAAGAGGAGATCATAAACTCTGTGAGTGTTTTAGTCCTCCAAACACAGTTTCTTATTACTTCACTGAAAAAAGTGAAGGGTCACATTCCTGAAGGACTTTTCCCTGACCAGTGGAAATGGGAAGGGATCTCCTCCATCTGCAAGTGTTTGGGTTGTGCAGGAGTGAGTGTGGACATACCCACTCACTTATGCTCTTCATTCCTAGAAAGACACCACTTCCTTTCATTTCTCTCCTCTGAAAAACCTGGTAATTTAGCAGATGAGACAAAGCACACGCAAAAGGGGGATGAAGGTGATGGGCAAAAAAGCTTGATCTTGTCCCCTATAAAGAGACATCTTTGACAACTACTATTCGAGGAAGCTGCTGGAAAACTAACACCTGCTTGGGTTCTTCCCTTGAGTAGGCAGCAGCAGCAGATGTGGAATTTCACAGAACTTCTCTTGTTAAGCCTACATCTGATAGAGCAGTCAGCAACGTCATTTATCCACATAGTTGCCCAAATGCAATTCCTGATTTTTGTCATTTTTCTTATTGCCATTATTGATTGTCTGTTACTATTATGTTATCTTGTGACATGCTCTGCATCCTCCAAACCCAGCTTGGAACAAATTGGTCAGAATGAGTCATGTTTAAGCTGGTAGCACTCCTGTATTACTGTTTTTCTACTTTGTTGGCGTACCACAAAAACCACTTAGAACTTGTAATTCACATACAAATGATCCTCAAGTAAATGAAGAATCCAAATCTGAAAAGTTACTCATCCTTGAAATCAGCACAATTGATTTTATGCAGCTTGCCGTCAAGAGCCACTTTTGTGTTCCTGATACATGACCTGATACTCTTGCTCTCTGAAGTCTGCTACCTTAAATAGCAGTGTTCAGTGAATAGGTTTGTAAAACGGCATTTCAAACACTGATACATTGATTAAAAGTAACTTGGTATGTCATGACAGATGCAGTAAAGCTCCTGACATATGTCACAGGAAGTTTTCCTGCATAGAACTAAGAAATCTCTAGGCATTTATTTGCTTGGTTTTGCATATCACATAAATCTTTGTCTTTCTGTGTTAAGTATCAATGGAGACCAGAATATAAAAGACTCTGTGTTGGGGAAAGAGCCCCACCCTCAACCCATTTTCATCACACTGATTTTTATGTTTTAGGTGAAATGAGTTATGTAACAATTACATAAATTGGAATTTTGACTGGCTGAAAATATGAGTTATGGCATTGCTGATAAGAACATGTCTATTGTGTTTTAATTTGCTGCTTTTAGAAGCAGTGTTTTTGTAGACAAACTATTGAGCCATATAAGGATGGTATAAGGGTAAATTAAAAAAATACCCTGGTAGGCTTGTACACTCGAAAACTTTCTTATTTTTATCAATTCTACTTATTAGTCTAAAAAAGACATCTTTCTACTAAACTTTATTCATATTTATATTTATTAATCTTTGCAAATAATTTTGCATGTTGTATTTGCTAAATGTTTACTTTTTATAACATAGCAGAGAGAGAGAGAACAATGAGTTTCTTCTAAAGAGATTAAATTAAGAAAATATGCTTTGAAAGCTCAAGAATATTCTGAAAATAAATGTTTGTGGTCTTTCCCTACTTGTCAGAGATAGTGAACATTGCTTACCCTGTACAGGAATAATTTAAATAACTAAAGCTGAAATAACTTCATAGAACATTAAGCCAAAACCTTTGCTCTTTTAAGACAGTGCTACCTTATTTACCTAAGAGCTGTTATAACTATTTTCACAAAATTAGCATAACATATGAAAACCCACTACTTCTAGAGGGAGGCTAATATAAGCTAAAGTGTTCAATTGCTGCTGGCAAACAATCAGCTGCCCAGTAGAAGTAGCATGGGCTGCTGTCTAGGGTCATTTTTCTAGTAGTAGTGCCCAGCTGCCATCTTGTTATGATTACATAGCCCTTCTCACAGGATGAGTGTACATTTTCTTGGAGTTTGTCATTTAGATGTGTCAGAAGTATTGCTCTCTTATCTAGCTTTCCCATCAACAGAAGCATAGGTTTACAGTTAATGTAGCCACTCAAGTAAACAGGCATTTATGAAATCCCTCCCGCATCTTGTGGATTAAATAAGGCCCAAATTCTGAATAACAGGTTAATTTTCAATTTGACTGGCTACACATTGGTAAGTGTTGAATTCTCAGTAAGTTCTACCAAAGTCACCTGGAAATTTGGAGGCTTAGCACTTGCTAGAATAGTCAGAATCATGTTATACTGGTAGTGAAGTAATTTCTTTGAAAGCAAAATGAGTACAAGTGCAGCACATCCCTTTTCAGTACTATTCTCAGTCATCCCCAGGTAAGACCCTTTAAAAGCCCATTCAAGTTTTAGTGCCCTGTTAAGTTGCAGTTCCACTAAGTTTTATATCCTCTGCTCCTCCGCTGTGATCCACTGTATTCCTGCTGCAGTGGCAATACTAGCAACAGCAATATGAGTTATAAATCCTTTTTTCTTTAAGTAACAAGTTAAATGCTGCTGTAACTCCTGATAGGGTGAACACTGATCACAGTTTCTGCTGAAGAATACAGCCACAGTAGACACCAAAGATATTAATTTAATGATTTATATCAGCAGAGTTACCCCAGGGATGAGTTCGGTTCTTATTTTCCACAACGTTAGTTGTCTCTAGTTGAGGAGAAACATTTCTAATTATCTAAAACACAAAGCAATGGAAGTATTTTTTTTCTGTATATGCATAGCTGCACATCATAGGTATATTTGCATACAGTAATACACCACAGAGTGGTCGTGAAAGCTTATTCTCCATTACTTTAGACTGTTAAATATATGTGCCCAGGATAGTATCAGAAAGATTTAATGAAACCTTTAGAAACACTTTTGCTTGGTTAATTGGATTAATATGGGATGGATGATATGGTAACTAGGTTTTCTGTTCAAATACACTGTGATAATTGTGAATTAATTCTGTTCACACAAGTGTGGAACAGCAATCTTTCTTTAAGAGGTTAATCAAATACTTACTAAGGCAACCCCAAAAATACCTATCAGTGAAAAAATTTTAGCTATTTTTTTTCTCAAATGAGTTAATAACCCCATCATCCCAACCCTAAGAACTATTTATTTTGTAGTAGCACTATGTTTTTCCTAGGCAGTTTCTCAGAAAATTTTCTTACCAGTTTTCCAGAACTGGTTGTTGTAAGGGCACAAATCACCAGAATAGGGCTGGAAATGCTGCACACAGATGCCTTTACTTTCTCTCTTTCTGTCTTTCTCTCTCATCTTAATGGCCAGAATATTACATTGGTGAAGAATGCTCACAGCTACAGTACCAACATGTCAAGTTGTGCTGGTTTTAGTTAGTGTACAAAATCATTCTTGCATCTTTAGTCATACCTTCCTTTCTCTAGGAATAGACTATCTGTAGTCAGGGCTGTCCTTTGCTGACCATTAAGACTGGCAGCTGCTGGCCAAAAGAAACATCTTTTCTTATAGCTTAGGTTGTCCAACTTTTTCTGTGTCCACTCATACTGCCCTTCTTCTCATACCGCCCTTCTTCTCATGTGGGAGCCTAGCCATATGTCCTGTTTTCAGTTAGGATAGAGTTCATTTTCTTCCTGGTAGCTGGTGCAGTGGTGTGTTTCGGCTTAGTCTGGGAACAGTGCTGATAACACACCAATGCTTTAGCTGCTGCAAAGCGGTGTTACTCTAAGTCAAGGACTTTTCATTCTCTGACGTTTTGTCAGTGAGAGGGGACACAGGAAGCTGGGAGGAAGCCGAGACAGGACACATGACCCAAACTAGCCAAAGAGGTGTTCCATAACACAGCACGTCATGCCCAGTATATAAACTGGGAGGAGTTACCTGAAGGCCCAGTGGGTGGTGAGCAATTTTTTGTTTTTCATTTTTCTCTCTATCTTTGTTATCTTGCTTGTCATCACCATTATTATTTTTATTATTTACTTTGTTTCCATCGTTAAACTGCTCTTATCTCAAACTACAGGTTTTTACCTTTTTTCCAGTTCTCCTTTCCATCACACTGGGACGTGGAAGGGGTGAGTGAGCAGCTGTGTGGTGCTTAGTTGCTGGCTGGGGTTAAACCATGACACTATATAGAGGTGTTTTTTTTGATCTGTGGCTGCTGGATCTGAGAGGATAACTTTGGTGAGTTCTTATGATGCAGAAGTCCTACAGGTTTATTTCAAAGAGGATAAAAGCCTGAGGTTATGTATACATGGAACAAGATTCCTGTCTCAGAATAAAGAATTTATGAGATAAAAAACTATATTCAATTGTTTGCTTTGGAGACACCCTTTAAGACTATTAAGGCAAAGAGACAGGATTCCATTACTAGCGTGGAAAACTCCTCCACTCCTCTAATAATTTTGCATTATTTTTATAAATATTTTCCCAAGAGGCTTAAAACTCAATAACATTTGTCTTTGTCCCTAATGGAAATTAATGAGGTTCAGGATGGATCTTCAGATCCTCTAGTGGGATGCTTTAGTGGGAGGTATCCCTGCCCATGGCAGGGGGGCTGGAACTAGATGATCTTAAGGTCCTTTCCACCCCTAACTATTCTCTGATTCTATGATCAAATAAAAAAATACTACAACATAATCTTGACTACAACTTAATTGCATTAATTATACTTTCTATACTTTGTTATTAATAATGCAAAGGGTTGAGAACCTCTCTGTTCCAAAAAAAACATTGTAATGTATTGCTCCTTTGCCCATAAAGTGATTGTTTGATGTTCTATCCATTTAAGACTGAAGGATGCGCTTCTTGCTTATTCTTGGCTAACTGATGCCTTTATTTCAAAGATAATGCCCTCATGCCCAGTGTGACCCAACACAGAATTTCAAATTATCAAAGTGATATTTTTTAGAATGTTTATTATGTAAGATCTTGACAGACAAGTACAGAAAATGAAATTCAGTCTCACTTTATTAAACTTTTCCTCTAAAATCACAGCCATTTCTTATTTAAATTTTCTAGACTAGTGAGGATTCTTCTGAACATGGAAATGAGAAATTTTTTATGTTCTCAGACTACCTCCTCTACTAAAAAGGAATTAGAAACTATTTAATTGGCTATTATTTAACCTGTAGCAGGGTTCTTTCTGGGTAGGAAATTAGCCCTATATTGTGCATATAAGTAAGTTGTTTCTAAATTTCACAAACTTGTGCAAAATCTGATATAACTGTAATAATGACAACACACAAAAAAATGTAGAAAATTATCTACCACACACACATTTCAAAATAGATTTACTTCCCAATATAATATTGGTATATTATACCAATATAATTTTAACACATTCTCATAGACTGTGGACCAATTTACCTTAGTTTGTTTGTATAGTAGCACCATGTGACTGTAATAATAAACTATGAATAAAAAAATGTATTTGAATACCAAACAGAAAACAATAACTATTCATAACTTATATTCTTACTGCCTTAGTGATACATGAAACTTACAAACTTCCAAGATGAAGAAAATGCATGCCCAAATTTGATGAAATATCACCACTGAGACCCTCTCTCTCACACCCCACTAAAAAATCCCCTTTTTTCATGAAGTTTGTCACATTTCTTCTCAGCCATCTTTTAACACATGACTGGTCTTCAAAGTTTTAAGATGATAGCAAGATTTACCACATTTTTCTCCATCTTACATACTCAAGATAAGTATTCATATTATGGAATCTTGTTTCTGTTTGTTCTGCTTGGAAAAATTGTGAAGCATGGTTGTATTGCAGAGCTTTAGATGGTATTTTTCCATGAGAGAAATGCATTTTTTCCTGGAAAGCTTTTTAAAGTCACATTTTAAGAGGAAATAAATTACAAAACTGAATTAGTGCATAAATCAGAGAAAATATTTATTTACAGACATGTAAAAATTATGTTACAATATTTTAAAGAAAACTGTTATGAGCCAACGATCTGATCTACATGGGCAAACCCTGAATGTTTTAATTCTAACTTGCAGTGGCACCTATTAAAAATATGACTCCTTACAAGATCGTAGCTATCTACATAGGTTAAATACAATAATTCTTCAGAACTAAAAGTGGATCTACAGAGAAAAATAATAAGAACCACAGCATGTCATATAAGAGTTTACAAAAGTAAAAATATTTTTTCTTGATCCAAATGTTAAAGCTTTTTAGTAAATATTTTCCATTCATGCAGCTGCACAGGTTTGAAACAAATATCTGAAATACACAGAGCATATAGGCCTGTGTTGAAAATGCATTGGTTTAATTCAGGTCTGTCCATAAAGGATTTTATAAGACTGTTGACTACCCAAACCAATTGGTAAGATCCTTTATGTTTCCTACTCTTCCATATTATAAGGGATGAACAACATCAAGAAACCTCACAGCTGACAAAACCCATGTAAAAGAAATACAGGTAGTGATGGCAACAACACCCAGCATACTGCATACATGAAAAACAGAGAACTGTCAAGCTCTGTTGAAGCTACCAGCATCCTCTGTAGTGATTCGAAGCAAACATGCCATTAAGAAACCTTGCTAGTAATTGACTACGCAGCACAAGCTTTTGGCTTGCAAACGAAGTAGAGCCTCAGGATCTTATCAGAGGTGTCTTTTTGCATTCAAAATTTATTCAGGACTTAAACTGTGATGTGAAACATTGTCGACATCATGATGGTGCAATCATTTCTGTGAGTATATAATCTAAGGGCAATGACTGGAAAGAATTTATAAAAATCTAATAGAGTGATTTTTGTGATTAGTAGCTCATTTGGAATGGAGGTGCTTAAAAGATGATGCACCTAGCTGTTTCTCATACGTGGTTTGTTAACATTAACATCAGAACTGATCTCCTTGGATGATATCCTTCATCTTTTAAGTCAGCCAACAGTTTACATAATTGAAATGGGCAAAATGCCTGTTGAGGTGCTAAGGTTTGGAGATCTTTTTTTTTAACTGTCAGCCAAACATGGAGATCCCAAAATGGCAATTTCTTTTACATTTTTACAGTTAGAAATGATCATAAACTATACTCATATATAGATAGTGGAAAAATATTTCACCCTTTGATTTAACCTGACATTTCACTTAAACAGAAGTCATTTTTGCTGTAATTTTTTGGGAGAGTCAGCGTTAGTGGATCCTGAAGCTGTGAATTTTTAAGCTCAGGCATAGCTACTTAGTCTAGTCTTTCCTTAATTAAGCAGTTAGGTATTACTCAGCACTTAGGTAAACCATGTAACTCCACAGACAATAGACAAGCTAAATATAAATACACAAACAGAAGTGTGAGTGCTATGTTACATAATCTCCTACTGAAGAAAATTCCCTCTCAGTAATAGAAAATTAAATTCAAATACATGCTTTTCTTCCAAACATGTGAAGAATACTATCCTTTCTTTGATGATGGTCCCCATGCTAGAAACCTGATCGGAGACTTTGAGCTCTCACCTCCTCATACACCCACTGTTTGAAGTGAACCTATCACCTCAGAAACTACTGTTTTTTTACAGAAATTTAAAGTTTGACCCGTTAAAAAGTCCCTGTGCTACCTTTATTTTTCTCTTGCTTTCAGCCTACAAAGAACAATTCAAAGGGCAAGACAAGGGTTTATCTTCATCATGCTGGATGATCCCAGATACCCCATGCCACAGATTTCAGTGGACAGCAGAGCTCTGTCTGGAACTCAGCTGGGTCTGAGCTCAATTTGACTGCTTAAGGTACTTCTTAAATTAACACCTCTCCATCTTGAAGGCTGTAGCTATTAAATAATTCCCCCCCCCCCCGCAATCAGTTTTAAAGAAATGCCTCTTTCTATAGGAGTATATCTCACATAAATATATAGGTAAATAAGCATCTATTCCTTGCTTTCTGTCATCTACAGTGCTAAGGAAGTCTGGCTTTAGGATAGTGAACAAATGGGTACTTTCATTAAAACAAGACAATCTTGTACCAATATCATATACTCTTTGATACCCTTAATATTTCAGTAACAAAAGAGAAATAAAGCATCCTTTCTGTTTGAAAGGAAATATGATTTATTAAGAAATTCTATGCTGAGATTCCCCCTACAACATCTGTAATAATTATCCCAGCTGCAGGCTCTTTGGAGGGTCTAGGAGTGCAAATATTACTGCCAGAAAATAACCCCAAAAGTAATCAGTAGGCTAACTCAGGCTGATAGATATTGGCAGTCTATAACTAATTTGCCTGGCTAGACAGGAGACTGACTTTCATGTAAACTTGCCACAAGGTAGCAACAAACTGGCTTAAAACAACTGTCTGATGAATGGGATCACAGAGAGTGCTTACCTGGAGAAAGGGATTTACAGGAGGATTCAGTTTACAGTTTGTCAAGGATTGCTCTCTTATTTTGACATTTTTACATTTTAGCAGCTATCCCTATTAGTAAACATAATTATTTCCAATGACACATTTAATAAATAAAAAAATGGAAAATACCATATAATATATTAAATTGTGACACTGATCACAATGGTCTTGTTTGAATTAATCTGTAAACAAAGAAGTGCAATATCACCTGACTAAATGTGGTAAAACAGTAAAACATGCTAATCATAAAAATAGCTTTTAGAAATATACATTTGTATACAGTGTTTCCCACACCTGTTAAATATGTCCTTCATATTATTATGATACAGTACATTGGCCTTTAAGACATCAAAATTAAAAAAATAATACCCATAATTAGCCAGAGAAAAAACACATTTACAATCTAAACCATAAAAATCTGACAATTATACAGCTTAGAACATATAAGAAATGGAATTTCTAATATTTGAACAATAACGTTCATTTTAATAAGTAAATTGAATTTTCATACAAATTGAATCAAAGGTGTTGCTAGCCAGTAAGAAACCGCAGTTCACAATTTTCTGTGGGGAAGTCAGAGTTTTTCTTCTCAGTCTTCAGGGGGTTCACATGAGATATCTCATCACTTGATCTGTAGAAACTGAGAAATGAAATGTTCACTTTAGTATGAAGGCACAGAATTTCTTCCAGCAGAACCTCAAAAGGGAACCAAGACAACAGGGGAAAAGAGGGAAGAATATGACTTGACTCTTTCACAAATCAATCAAATCAAATATCAATATCCATCAGGCTTTCCCACCTTAAACCTCAGCGGGCTAAAAGAAACTTTGTGTACCTGTAGCAGCGGGCAATCAGGACTCTGCAATGATCTTTTAGACTGCATGGCCCAAAATTACCACACTGAATCAAACAAGAGCTGTTGAGTCTGAGGTATACTTCCCCTCAATAATGCTATGCAAACAACTGCTGAATCATTTCTACTTTAGCAGCGATAAATATATCTTAACTGCTTTGCAATGAAATGCTTTATTTGCATAATAGCCTTCAATCTAAATAACTTGTGTGTAGAATTCTTTTCTTTGGTCCCATCACACCATTTATATACCTTTTCTGGACCATTGGCATTGTCTGTATGTTTTCAGCAATGCTTATGGTTACCAGATTGATGGATCTTCCCTCAAAGGCTTCCCCTTTGACATCGTCTATTTTATTACTCTTGTGTACATGTCACAGGCTTTAGTTTTATATGCTTTGATTTCTATTGTTTTACCAGCCACAGTGTGAAACTGCAAAATCCAGTGTCAGCCAACACTTCTGACGGTCATTCTTCAAGTAGAGGCTGGAGGCAGGTTGCATCTAAAAATCCAGGAGTCCTGCTATGTGACCCATTCATGCTACCAGCTTCAACTAGGCATTCAGTGATGCTGCAGGGGAGCATAAAGATATACCAGCTCCATCTACCCACAGGAAAACTGACAACACATTCCCAATCATATCTCTTTGTAAGACTGACAATAGAAAATGTTAACAGAAGTAGGTAGTTTCTTTTTTAAAGTGAAATTTTCAACCTAAGTTGGTTCTTTTTACTTTTGACATCAAAAATATCTTTCTGCCAATTTCTTCTTCACTTTTTTCTGCTTGTATCATTTTCTATGACTGAAACTGAAAACAGCTGACAAAACCTGCTCCACTTCTGATCAAAACCTGAAAAATTTCAAGAGGTTCTTTTCAGCCAATTTCTGTTAAAATTTCCATTTTTTGGAAACCTGGTTTTCCAGTAAAAAAGGTTTTATCAAAAACATCACTGCTGTTTGAAGCAATCAGCCATCAGACTACCCCTTGTTGCAAAGGAAGCGCCAAGTATCTGGCTATGCTCTTCATGAGTAACCAGGATTAAGGAGAAAGCTCATACAAGAGATTCCAGAACTTTCTTCTTCCAGTTAAAATATCCTGAAACTATTATTCTCTACTTGCATAGACAAAAATCTTCTGTCTCCTATATTTTTCGCTCCTGACACCTGAACAGGCTTAGCTATATGAAAAAAATTTTTAAATTCTCCCTTTAAGTCTGAGAGATACGTAATGGTTAAGTAGCTATTCATGTAAATAGAAGTAAAAAAAAAAAAAGAAGAAATCCCACTATACCTCCTATTACCTCCAGAGAGGGTTCCTCTTTTCTAGCCTTTTCTTCACCTATGCTTTGCTGTTTCATTATACCATTATAAAAAGCAATAATTATATATCTAAAAGAGAGACAGATTTTCAAGTTATTTAGTGGAGCTTTTTCTCTGCCATAAACCTTTCAAGCATTTATCTGTCACCAGCACCAAAAAGCTTCATTAGGCTACTAATATGAAGTATCACTGCTAACCATCTGCATCCAGCTCATCAGTGCTGTCATTTAGAAACCATGATACAAATTTACCAACCACACCAGCCCAAAATCTTGTGTTGTTCCTACAGAACATGGGCTTTCTATTTGCCTCTTAAGACAAATAATTTTGAAGGCTGACAAAAAACTTTAAAATCCAAAATAGTCAAGCTTTCATTTTCCATGGAATGACAGTAACCCACGGCTGTGATTAATCTAGAGCAATGCAATACTAATTTTATTCTATTTCTTTCTTCTGAATAGAGTGCAATTTATCAGCCGGTTTTATGGTAGTGCTGATGATTTTAAGAAACCTCATGATGACTAATGTATATTTTTTAAACTTTTCATTTCCTTCCATATATATATATTTGAAAAACATCCTGACACAACAAGGATGAACTGAATTACATTTAAGCCAGCAATATGTCTTTTATTTGATGCGGTTCAGACAGAAAACCACTTTAGAATGCGTGATTTGAACAAAATGTATTTTAAGAATTGAATATCCCAACTGAGTGTACAGTCTTGGCAGCTGTAGACAATATCAGAGAAACAGTATATAATGTCCTAATTGCCATCATAATATCTGATAAAAGCTGGAGATAGGTTGTGGAATATTTATTGGTTCATTTTCCACTTGAAATTACTTTTGTTGGGTTTTTTTTTTTTTCCCTACCTAGGTGGCTTTTTCAGCATGAGCTACTGAAAACAGTCTTCTTGGCCATAAAATTGCATTTCAGTCTTCTAGAAATGTTCTTGCTACTGTTATTATAGTTCCAATATGATCCTTCTAGCATTTTTCCAGACTCAAATTATACTAGATTAAATCAATTTTTACTTTGGACTGTTATCAACTATGTAACATTGGAAAGCCAACTTTAAATATTAAGCACCTCACTAAATGAAAATGAGTTCTACTTAATGAGCCTCAAACTATAATCACTAAAAATGATGGCGTAAATCAGATAAAAGATCTGGAGTTTTCCATCTTGTCTTTTAGAGATTTAACTGTTATATCACTTACCTCCCCTCAAAGCCTAGATAATTCCAGTCTTTACATCTGTAGATCTTTAAGAATGCCCTACATGTAAAGGACATTTTTTATGGGAAAACCTGGCCATCAGATCACCTGCCAGGGGACCATTTCCTCTAATCCCTGCCAGGAGACCATTTCCTCTAATCTCAGTGCTTTTGGTCACCAAGCGTGACTCAATAGGAATAGACCGCGTTCTCTATTTCTCCTAAAAGGCTTTTATGAGAAGGCAAGCCCATTGTATGGTAAAGACCAGCAGACACCATTCTTTTCAAATGAGATGGGCCATTCCCCAGCCACCCTAAGCAGCTGGAAGCTATAAAGTGACTGTTTCTGTGGCAAGGGGGTTGATGCTGGCATTTCTAAACTTGTTCAGGTGGACTGTATTTGTCTCTATGAGTCTATGTAATACCAGGGAACAGTATTACATATCTTGCCTGTGAGCACATGTGCATGAACTCTGAGAGTGAGCAAATCAACATTCTGACCAATGAGTATCGCACCAATAAAATGAATGCTTATAACAAAATTGTTTTAACACACTGTCGTGGTTTAAGCCATAAATCAGCCATGCAGTTTGTTCACTCACTTCCCCCTTTTTCTTCCCTCTGCTCCTGG
>JAOEHY010032947.1:0-10439 GCA_025447955.1 Psilopsiagon aurifrons
CCTTGGCTCAGCAGGACCGTGATTGTGGTCCTGCTACCACAGCCCCCCCCCCGAGCCGGCCCCTACTCCCTTCCCTGCACAGCAACAGGTACCAAGTGCTGCATGGGGTGCCAGCACCCTGGTGTGCAAACATGAAGCCAGCAGCAGCAGGGGCAGAACTTGTGTGCAGCACAAGGGTGTGCAGGGCTCAGCTCCTCCGCAGCTAGTGAAAAAACACCCCCAACTCCCCTGTCCCATTCCTCAAGCTAAGGGGCCGGGCAGTCCCCAGGAGCAGTGCTTCAAACAAGGTTTCCCATCGCTGCCTGCAGAGTTAGCATCATGGAATGGCCTGTGTTGGAAGGACCCTCAAAGCTCATTTAGTCCAACCCCCTGCAATAAGCAGGGACACATTCACCTAGACCACGTTGCCCAGAACCACATCCAGCCTGGCCTGGAATGTCTCCAGGGATAGGGCATCCACCACCTCTCTGCAGAGTTGCTGACGACAGGCAGAGGCTGCCCTTCCCCTGCACCAAACAGTGACCCAAACCCCCAAACCCTCACCAGCCTTCAAAGGCCAGGGCAGAGGTCTCAGCCCTAGCACCACTGCATGAGTGCTCAGCCCCCAGGCACAAGCCAGCCCCCGGAAACCCCTGCAAAGACTCCAGTTCCTCTCTGCCCGTGGGAACTCAGAACCCATTTCCAGGCCTTTTCAGCTGAGGGCTGTTGTGGAAGGCTACAGGGGATGGAAGCCTCAGGAAGGAGCCTGTGAAGGAGCTTCGAAGCTGGTCTGAGGGATGCTCCCCACTGCAGTGGTGCAGGGCTCTGGCTGCCCTCCACCGTAGCAGCCGTGAGGGATCACTCCTGCATCAAGCTGTTGATCTTTGTGAGCAGCACATCTGTCTCAGATTCTGGGGAGACATAGAGAAAACAAACTGTCATCCTGGGCAGCATCCCACAGCCACAGGCAAAGCAGCCTGAAAAGCAGGTTTGAGGAGTCCCAGGGAATGTGGGATTCCCCAGTGCTGCTCCAGAGGGCTGTTTGCTAAGGGCAGGACTCCCTGGGCTGGGATTCCCTTCCCTCCCCTGGCCATCCCAAACCACTCTGTCACGTTCAGCTGGAGAAAGCTGCCTGCCCAGAAGGCACAGCCAGGCTGTGAGGGAGGGAGGGCAGCTCACATTCCTGCACACTCACCCGCTGGCCGTCTTCTCTGTGAGCATTTCCTAGGAGATGGGATAGGATCGATGTTAGCATGTCAGGCCGACCTCCACGCCCATCCTCCAAGCTCCCAGATGGAGACTATGGGGCCCCCCAGGACAAAAGAGTTCCTCTAGAATCAGCTCTCTGTGTCTGCAGCACTGCTAAAGGAGCAGGGCCAAGGTCTCCCAGCCTCCTCCCACAAAGCCCTGGGGTGCAGAGCGTTCACTAAACATGAACTAAGGCATACAGTGGCTTGAGGAAGGGTCAGGCCAGAGTTCTAGCTGCAGCCTGGTGATAAAAGCTGCCTCCACACACTGCTCTCTCACTAACCCGGACAGGAGAAGCCCCCAGGATCTTAGTTCAGAGAGGGGTGGCAGCAGCTACAACCATGTTTGAGTGTGTGCCACCCACCCGGGGCACTCTACAGCCTCCCTCAACAGAGCTGCCTGTGTGAGCGGGGGAAGGGATCCAACGTACTTCATCAAGAAGAAGGCCCAGAGGATGATGAGGAATGAAGAGCAGTCCACAACAACCCAAATCATGAGGTAGGTGCTCCTGGGCTGCAAGGAAATGAGACAAGCCATGAGCCCCAGCCAGGGGTGGTGTGCCAGCAGTCCCTTCTGCTCTGTGCCAGCATAGTACTGAGCAAAAGCCATCCTCCAGGCAGCTGGCTGCCCAGGGTTGGGGCAGAAAATGGACCCAAGTGTGCCTGAGGCACAGAGCTGTGGGGCAAGGTGAAGGACCGAGGGGTCACTTACAAGCAGCCAGATGGGGCGTTTCATCTCCTTCAGCACCTGGCAGGCATTGGTGGTGACAGAGCTCACCCCAGAGCACCATAGCACTGAGAAGAGCCAGGGCTGGTTCACCACATACAGGTTGACAGAGATGTTGTCCCGATGGTACTGCCTGCGTAGGAATAGATGTGGTCAGAGCAGCAGACAGCAAGGTGCCAGCACACTCACTGTACAGCCAGAGAGGACTGTATATCTGGGATGTGATCCAGCATTTGCAGCCACATGGAACAACTGTCTGGAGAGCCAGACCAGGGGTGGATTTGCTGGCAAGGCAGAGGACTGCAGCCAGCTCCATCCCCTGCACCAGCCCTGCCTAATAAAGCATGCTTGTCACAAGGCTGCAGCACACACTCCTAGCACTTGGCCTGAGCTGGCCCTCACCTCTGCCAGCCCCTAGGACACTGCTGGGAGAGTGTTCAGACCCTACAGCTCCTGAGCACAGAGCTCTCACCTGATCTCCTCAGAGCTCATGTCCTGGTAGGGCAGATTCACGTGCAGCAGTGGCTCCTTCTCATCCTGGAGTCTCTTCCGTCCGTAAACTTGCTGAATGTCTGGGGCTTGCTGTTTGACCTGTTCCCGGAAGCCATCCGGCAACCAGAGGACCTAGGCAAGAGCCAGAGAGCACATGCAGAGGAGAGGTGCTCCAGAGAGCTGTTTCAGGCACATATGGTCTGCTCAGACAGCTGCTCCCTGCCTCCATCTCTGCTCACCTCCTCCACGAGGATCTCAGCCAGGACAATCTCCTAAGAGCTTGTCTCAGCCATGACCCCACTGAGGGGAGGAAGAAGTTCCAGCTTAAGAAAGCTGCAGCATTTATGTCCTTTCTGGGTCCCTGGATGGACCAAGCAGTGCATCCTTTTGTCCCCAACTCTGCAGCAAGGGTGCATCTTGGATCAACACTACATCACAGCCTTTGCTGCATCCCCTCCAGCTCTCCATTCCCCAAAAGCCACAAAGGGAAAGCACCATTTGGGAGCTAATTTATCTCCTCAGGGCAGCACATCTCCTGTGCTGCAGAGGTTAGATGAAGTGGAGGTTGCTGCAGGAGTCCAAGAGCTGCAGGGAGAGGTGTGGCCCAGCTTGGTGAGTGGAAGCCTGAGCATTGTTTTCCTGCCCCTGCTGGCACTCTTGCTCCCCTCCCTGGACTGAGTCACTGTTTACATGCCATGGTTGCAAATTCTAGGGAACCAGAGTATTTGAGGTATCTGGAGCTGTAGGCATTAACCCGGTGATTATTGGCAACTTCTCCCAGCTAGAAAACACCATGGCTGGCCAGCGCTCCCCAGCAGGGATCACATATGAGATATGAGTATGGGGTGGCAGGGATGTTCCGTGACAGCAGGGCCTGGCAGTGGTGGGGCTGTGGCCAGCTCACCTGCTGCAGTGGGATGCCCGACTGCAAGATCACTTCCAGGGTGGCATTGACGAAGCTCTGGTAGTCACTGTGGTTCTCTGGCCGGAGGTCGAACATGATGGAGAGGTTGCTCTGCTTGGTTGCCTGTAGCACCTCCTTCAGGGATGGGATCCTCTGTTTAGTCGCCCAGTAGCGGTCGCCAGCGGAGAGACTCTGCACGGTGGGAAACGGCCTCCGCTGCAAGGCCAAGAGTCAGTCGTGGGCAGCCCCACCATAAGCTTTCACCTCCCAGATTGATGCCCATCCCAGGCTCTCAGTTTCCCACCCTAGCCTGTCCACATGCAGACAGGCACAGGGATGCTTCCCCTGCACATCCATGGGGCACCTCTACCCTTTTCCCCACTAACAGCACAGTTCAAGCAGCTCAGCAGTTGGTTAGTCACCTTTTGGGAAGAGCTTTGCCACAGCTGCCTCCAAGCCCAGGCAGGCTGTGCAGCATGGAGTGAGCACGAGACATCCTCCCTCAAACCAGCCTCCTCCATGACTCAGCTGAGGAGTCAGAACAAACCCCAGCTTGGGGCAGAACCGCACCCAGAGGATTCGTGCAGGCATGGAAGTGCTTCTGCACCGTGTCCAGGTGTCTGCCAGGACCAGTGCTCCTGCGGAACCTTCTCCAGGGCAGGAGTCATGCTTCACCCATCCCTGACCAGCCACCCCAGGAGCACCCTGACCTCCAGGAACCAGCTGCCCGCATCCAGCTGCTGCAGGTCTGTCCAGTTGAAGGAGGTGCTGTTCAGGGCGGCCCTCTCAGGGAACACATCCTGCACGTTGGTGGTCCTGGTGAGTTCCTCGTCATGCATGAGGAATGGGACCCCGTCAGCACTGACAAAGGAGCAAAGAGGGAAGATCTGTGCTGCAAGCTGTCTCCTACCCCTGCCCTAGCATTCCTGCCCCTTCCCAAGCTACCCTGCTAGGGTAACTGCCACCCTTATGCCTACTTGTGGTCCTCTACACAAAAAGGTGAGTGTCTGGAAGGTACAGAGCACCTAGAAACCAAGCCAGGAACCAAGTAACTCCTTGCTCACTGCAACAGCTCTCCCCATAACAGGATTACATAAGATGAACAAGAGTCACGGTCTGTTTTCCAAGCCGTACCTCCCTAGTAATGCCCTGGAAGGCAACCCGCATGGGAAGGACAGAAACCCAGGACCTCTCCCAGATCATTGGGACATCAAGTTGGAGCCAGTCCCATACTGGCAAGGTGGGAATGGCAGAGCCCTTTGAACAGGGCTGCTCCAGATACAGGCTGTACCAGTCCTCCAGGTGTATTCTGGAACACCTCACATGAGAGGTGACATCCCAGCATACACAAGCCCCTTCCTCCCTTTGAGTCCCTGCTGCCTCTTTACCTCACCATTACGTCTGTCTCAAATACTTGCACATTGCAGTCCACCGCCTTCTGCAGTGACATGAGGGTGTTTTCAGGGGCCAGCTGGAAAAGGAATGGTAGAAATAGTGCAGAGGGCAGGGGCAGGAAGGATGCAGGCACTCGCTCTGCCTGGCTGCATCTAGAGCAGCCACAGCAAGACACGGGGGATGGAAAAAGCTGGGTGCAGACAGAGAGAATCTGCCTAGCCCCTGCTTCCCTGCCCACACCACACAGCCAAGCTTTCTGCTGAGGGTTGCCAGCTCCTGGTCCAGCAGCACTCAGTGAACAGCTCCACCCTCCTCACCCCATGCTCATCCATCTCCAGCTCTGTGCTGCCCTGCCTGGTATGGGGACCCCAGCACTCATCCAGGCCTGCAGCAGCAAGGGTCTCATGCTGGTGTCCCCCGGCCAGGCACAGCCTGGCTTTCCTGGCTTTCACTGGCCCTATCCACCCTGACCACGTGCCAGGATGCTGCCGGTGCTGGTCACTCACCATGGGTGCTCCTCGGTGGCCAACCAGGGCTGGCTTGGGGGGCAGCTCATTCTCCTCCATGATGCAAGGGGAGGTGATCCTCAAGGGAGCCAGATACAGCACAATCATCACCATGCAGTACAGAATCAGCAGAAACACCTTGAGACCTGCAGGCAGAGACAGAGAAGACAGAGGGGTGAGGTGCAGAGGAAGTGTTTTGTGGGCTGTCAGGAAGAAGCCAAGGCTGCTTCACCTGGCATTAACTTATGGTGTCCCAAGGTCAGGCATTGCATCCCCAGCTTGAGGAACACTGCAGATTTATTCCTGGCCCACTACCTGTCCTTACACTCCAATCCAGCACTTCTGCTGGATTCAGTCTGTCATCCATTGCCCTCCTTCAGCGAGGGCTGAAACTGCCCCAACACTGATCAGAAGAAGCAGCAGCTAGAAGTAGGCATTACTACCAGGCTGAGTGCTGGGAACCTCTTCCCACTGCTCCTATGCTCTCTGTGCACCACTGTGCCACCACTGCCAGGTGGTGGCAGGAAGCAGGGCACCAGCTGAGGTGGGAGCTGGAGACCTTTCATGGGGCATTACCTGTCTTGCGGGTATGGTAGATGAAGCTGGCCAGGGGCCAGGCGAGGAGTGTCATTCCCCCCACAATTCCAATGTGCAGGAAGGGACCTGTTGCCTGGAGAGGCAAAGGAGGGTGTCAGCCAGCAGCAGCCCAGCTCCTGTTCCCAAAACCCACGTGCTCTAATGCCAGGGATCTGCCACTGCTGGAAGAGCCATAGTGCTGGGGGAGGGAATGGGCTCCTGGAGGGGATCTGAACAGAGTTCCCCCTGGTCCAGCCACCATTCCTGACCCTGACAGCACTTTCTCTTGCCAGGCAGCAGAATCAAGGGCAGGGAGTTAACCCCCATGGCACAGAACCACACTGGGGGCTCCAGGCACCACCCTTCAGCTCATCTCCATAGGCTGGGTACCGCGGGGGAGTCCCAGGTATCGGGGAGTGCACTCACCTGCAGGGAGGTACGTGCACTTCTCCACTCCTCCGCCCACTTTATTCCCAGCCCTGTGAAGGCTGCAGCCACCACCAGGGCAGTGAGGATCAGCAGGGTCTGTGGGGCACGGCACAGGGCAGTTAGAGGAGCACACAGTACCCTGCACTCCAGTTCCCAGCTGAGCCCCTGCAAGTCCTGAGACCCCACTTCCCCCATCTGGGGAGCTCTGTACCCCATGCTCTGAGCAAGGGGAATATTCTCATCTGAAACAGATGGCTGGGGCAGTAAGCCCAGGTGAGTGGGGACACACAGCCACCCTTTGGTGACACACAGCCACCCTTTGGTGACACAACAGCCATATGCAGCCCCATAGGCTGGTCACAGGTCCCTGCACCTCCAGTCTCTCACCTTGTGCAGCCAGTGTAGCTTCAAGGGCTGGCCACAGAGCTGCAAACACAGAGCAAGGACCTGTGAGAAGAACAAAGAGATGTCAGGGCTGGGCTATACCCCACACCTCAGCCCTCTAAGGGCACAGGACTCAGCCACAGCAGCTCTGTCCCCTTGACACAAGCAGAGGCTCTGGCCAAGGTCAGACTGACCCAGCTCCCGCTCTGGATGCTGTGGGCTCCCCCATAGCAGCCAGACCGTGCTCAGCCCAGCTCCATATCCCACCAGTCCCAGTGCCACCAGTGGGGCTCACCAGAAGCACAGCGGAGTAGGTGATCAGCACAGCTGTGGCTATGAGCAAGACCAGGGACCAGTCCAGCCACAACTTCCTCTGCTTGAAGATGAACCTGTCAGCAAAGGAGACAGTCAGAGGGGCAGGAGTGGCATGGGGAGCAAGGCTGGACATGGGATCCTACTCACTCATTGAAGTTGTGGAAATCGTTGAGGATGATGATGGCGAAGTACAGCCACACCAGTGTGAAGAGGAAGACGCAGAAGAGGAAAAGGAACCAGCTGCAGTCACACTGAAAGCCAGAGATTACACCTATGCACACACCTCCAGGGCACCTAGCCCCTGGCTAGGTTCTGAGAGCCTGGGGGAGCACCCAGCCGGCAGCCAGTTGCACAGGGTGGCACAGCAGGCACTGGCTCATTGAGCTGCCCCATGGAGAAGGAACAGTGCTCCCCTGGAGCTGGATCCATGCTACAGGAAGATGGACAGGCACCTCTTAAAATAAACAAAAAAGCTGCCTATGCCAGGCTGGGGAGGACAGTCCCTGTGGCAGGACTGCCTCCTGCCCCATGCAGCAGCCCCTGGGAGCAGGCTGGGACTTTGGACACGGGAAGGGGCACGTTCTGCTGCCTACCAGCTGGGTGACCTGGGGGCTGGATGAGAAGGGTGCTGTGCCTCAGAGCTGCCACTGCAGTAGCGAGCCTGCAGACTGCTCCCGTGTGGCCGGCCAGAGCCAGGTGCAGCTTCAGGGTCTCCAGCCCGGGGCCCTGTGTACTCGGGGAGGTGAGGGGCGCTACGGGTGCTGAGTGGGACACCCGCGGCCCAGCCCAGCTCACACATTCCAGGCAAGACAGAACAAGCAGCGCTCAGCCGCTCCCATGGGAGTTGGAGACCTTGGAGGATCCCAGGCCTCACCCCTCCCCCGTCACAAACTGCCAGGGACACCCCCTCCCAGCCCTGCAGCCCTGGAGCCCTGCCTCCCACGTGCCTCGGCACCCCTGCCCGCAGGGAGCACCATGCTCCAGGCACGTGTGAGCCCTGCGGCAGCGCAGGCACGGCCGCTGCTCAGCCTCACGGCTCTGCCCCTCCTGCCACCCAGCACAGCCACCTCACCGAGGCTGCCACGGAGCACCTCAGCTCTCCTGGGCCTCAGCCCCGGGGAGCAGGACCAGTGGCAGTGGCTAAGCACCCCCAGCCAGAGCTGTTGCCCACCCAGCCACCACTCCGATCCTCCCGCACAGGGGCTGGTGAGCCCCAGCTGAGCATCACCACCACCACATGGTATCACCTTGGTGGTTCGCAGGCCCTTCCTCTTCTCCTTCTTGGCAGTGATCCACTGGCAGCTGTAGAGGCACAGCAGGCACGTGGCGCAGGGCCGGCCGCAGCCGGGAGGGTCTGCCATAGCGCTGGGCTGTCCCACGCAGAGATATCCTGCGGGATGCACACAGTGTGCTGGCACAGACCTCCCAACACAGCACCCTCGCCCCGTGGGGATGGGGCACTGCAGCACCCTGAGGCCAGATACCCTGAGAAGCGATGCCCCAGAGCCCTGTGGCATAGCGGGGCTGCTGGCTGTGTCCCCAGGCAAGGCACAGTGCCAGGGACAGCGGGAGCACGGGGTGCAGGCCCAGCCTGTTCAGCAGGCTCCCTGGGACCCTTTGCTCAGCGAGCCTGAACAAGCCCGGAGCTGGCGGGAGCATGGCCTGATCCCCAGCTGCGGTTCAGTGCTTCACCGGGACTCAGGAGCACAGGACAGGCTCCAGGGGCTGCAGCCTTGCTGTCCAGCTTGACATAACCTTGCACCCAGGCTCCCCAGGAGCTGCAAGGACCACACAGCCCCATGCCACAGCTTGGGGCTCCTGCCCCCAGGGGTACATGTGATAGCCTGGGAAGTCATGGAATAGTTTGGATTGGAAAGGCCTTTAAAGCTCAGAGAGCGCCACATAAGGTCTCTCTTTATCCACACTGAGAAACCCCATGTTTAATACCACTTGCCCTACTTCGAAGCTATGTCCCTCCTCATCCCAGCCTCCCCAACAGGCCAGGCACCCCATGCAGCACTATCATCCCACAGGTTAAGCCAGACTCTCATTTCACTGTGACCACTGAGCCAGGCATGGGAGCCAGCTGACCACATCCTCTCAGTGTTGGGGACAAGGGTGTGCCTAGCACAGCTGTGTTCCATCCCAACCTGGGACCTGGAGAAGAGGAGCAGAGCTGGCCTAGGCCCTCCCAGCCCCAGCCAGCTACACCAGAGGCTCTGTCATGCCCTGTCTATGGCTAAGATCAGCCTGGTCTCCTCCACAGAAGCACCCCAGGGCAGTACCTTGCTCTCAAGTACCACTAGTACACTGGTGTTCAGGGCTGGGGTGGAGAGATTCTCCCTCAAACCCACATGAAAGAGTAGGCACTGGGACATGCACAGCTAGGCTCCATCCCAAGAGCTGGACCCCCATCCCAGTCAGCTTCTGCAGGCAGAGGGAGGTCTGGGACTGCCACCATAAGGTCCAGGCAGCCAAAGCACAAGGAGATGTGGAGCAGCACAGCAGTGGCCCCATCTGCTGCCCCCTCCGTCTTCCAGGGACCAGATCAGCAGCTGTGACCTGCTCGGTGATCCCACTGAAGAAGCCGGCCTTAATGCAAGCACTGGAAGCACTGTGACTGGCAGTTTCCCTCCCTGATGCCCAGGGGCTCTGGCTGCAGGTTAATATCCCTGCTGCCACCAGCAGCACAGACACGGCTTCCACCCCGGCTCAGCCAGCATCCCTTGGGATTTGCCTTGTCCCCCTCCCAGTGCTCACCCAGGCAGAGCAGGGAAACCCTGCCTGGCTTGGCTCCCACAGGGTACAAAGTACAGCAGGAGTGGCTGTGGGGACCGGCAGAACTTCAGCACTCAGCTGCTTCAAGAGGCTATTGCTGCCAGGACCGGAGCTTGACAGAGGGGTGGCATGGGACTGGCCACAAACCTACACCATGGTGCTGTCTGGAGGGTTCGGAGGAAACATGCCAACACTTGCCCTCACTTCCGAGTGGGACTGCAGCGGCAGCACCAGTAGTTACTGCGCAACACCCCTGTACAGGGTGCAGGTCCCAGCTAGAGCCAGGCTAAGCATGCAGCTGACCCTGCTCAGCTTCTGCCCTAGCCTCTGCCTCCAAGGGGTGCTAGGACTCTGCCAGGAGCTCCCCTCAAAACAACCCGCCCTGCCCTAGCGTGGTGGGCACAGCGGGCTTGAAGGGGTGACAAACCCGTTGCTGTAGTCACCGGCCCGGCAGCACGCACTCTTACCCCCGCTGGCACAGCACAACCAGATGGCCAAGGGCTTGCCCTGCGGAACCGAGCCAGCCCCGGCCGGGCGGCACCGGGCAGGAGCTGATGCCGAGCCGCAGCTTGCCCCGGCCCCACGGACAGAGCCGCGGGGTCAGAGCAGCGCCCTCGAACCCGGCTCTCCCGGCCCAGACCCCCCTGCTCCCCGCCCCTGCGGCCGGGACAAAAGTACCTGCTGCTGCTCCCGCGACGCTGCGCTCC
>JAOEHY010032948.1:0-47742 GCA_025447955.1 Psilopsiagon aurifrons
CCATGTCCTTTTTATGTTGAGGACACCAGAACTGCACACAATACTCCAAGTGAGGTCTCACGAGAGCAGAGTAGAGTAGTAGGATCACCTCCCTCGACCTGCTGATCAAGCTCCTTTTGATGAAGCCCAGGATACGGCTGACTTTCTGGGCTGCAAAATCAGTATTGCTCTGATTAATACTGCATGCTAATGTTTGTTTCTTTGGTTTTTGTCAAAGGCCTCTTTGTGCTGGCACACTCAGTTATGAACAACTTATGTAATTCTTGTGTGTAAGCTCTGCAGAGCTTACTTTTCAGATACTTTCTTTTTCTACACAGCTATCTTCCAGTAAGGACTGAATTACAAAATTTAATCTCTTTCATTTGATTTGGGCTCATTTTTCACTCTCCTTTTGCTTTGATTTGCCTTAACTCTGATCCAGCCAAGCCTGAGTAGCTACAAGAGATGTATTTCTGTTTCTCGGCAGAGCTGGCTCACTGCTGCTTTGATTTCCCCCAGTCAAGACAGATTCTGGGGCATACCTACACAGTGCTAGCTTCGTCTGGTTTTTATTTTTATCATTTTTGCATCATTGTCCAGAGTAGGTGTGGTAGTACTAAGAACATCACATGCACCTCTTACTTTAAAACTTACTTTGCCTTAAAAATGAAATGCAAAACATCTGAAGCAAACTGATAGGTATCCATATGGGAAGATCTTAGGTAAAAATGTTACTGAACAAAGCCTAGAGAGCTCTGGCACCTCTGGGGGACTCTCCTGTTGTCTGAGAAGCACTAAGCCTAACAACTGCAAGATCTGTGCTCTGCATCAGTCGGGCATGGAGGGGTTTCAAGGAACTGAAGCAAGGTTTCTCCACTCAGAAGAATGAGAGGACAAGGCAAAGAAAAGTAGGCACCCATCAGGTCAAGAAAAAGGCTCATAGATCAGAGGAATGTACAGGTGAATGAGATGGGCCAGGAGTAGATTTGGATGATGTCAAAGAATAAACTTTGCCATCGTTCAGGCCAGTTGCTAAGCATGCAGAAAAAGTATTATCAAGAAATTAAGCCAGTTTCTGATGACACCTCATCTCCAACAGGGTTATTTCTGTTGGAATGCCACCTGGCTTCTATGTGGTTTTCATCACTACTAGTTTCTTATAAAAACTGATACATCTTGCAATTGACTGGTTTCTGTAGAAACGACTAACTCTGATTTTTTATTTTTTATTCTTTTTAATTCTTTAGTCTAAATGAAAGCCAGCCTTATGCTGACAGCAATTTACCAACCCTCAAATGACTGTGAATTGCTCTGGGTTGGAAACATCTTTCAGCCCTTACAAAAGTACTCTCCTTTGTACAGAACAGAATCAGACTGAGACTTGCAAGGCTTTTGCATTAAGGTGAACAAGCACAAGTTCAACTGACATGGCACACATTTCTCTATTCAGTAAGTCCCAAAGACATTTTATGATTCTGAAACTGCAGAATCTAAATTACCAGGCTTGTCTTCTAGCTCAAGAAATAAAGGTTCATGCTTCCAAACAAAGGGGCCAACAGCTCTCTCTTTTCAGGTGACCAGTTCAAAGAACGTTATTACAATTTGAAGATCTTTACTCATAATTACTCATTTACAAACACACTGTATTGAATGGGGTTTCTTTAGTTAAAAAGGGATGATGTTCACTTAAAGAGGTGAGTGCCACTTTATCAGTGTTGCAAACACAGTAGTTTAGCTCTATCTAAAAGTACTGATGGAAAACAAAGAAATCAGGTATTCCTTTATTCCTTACATTAACTTTATGAACTACACATATATGCTTCATTATACAGTAATTGTTACACTTCTTTTTACAGTCAGGAAGTCAGCTTTTGTTTTCATTGGTATATTACTATTTTAAACAATACAGCAAGCAAATAAAACAGATGAAATTGCATTTATAGGAGCACAACAAAATTGTCAGGGTGACCCAGAATCAGACACAGTTTCTGAAACCACTGTGAAATTGATCTTTTTGAAAATGACAAGAATTTGAATTATCAACATCCCTTTTAGTTACTACTTTCCACCAAAGCTTATAAACACCTGTTACAAAGGCACAAAGAATTGCATCGTAAATGTCACAGTAAGGTTAAAGGAGAATCGAAGTTAAAAGAAAAGAAAAAACAAGGCAAAAGTAATGAGACATTCAATGTTACCCAGCCTCAGTAAAGAGAAAAGGTGAATACTTCCATATTGCTACTTTTATTAGACCAGCACACTTATATCTAAGATAGGACAATTTTGCCATATAGTGTAATATGGCCAGGCATAATTAGTCTACCATTGAGCTATCTAAATACTCATGAATCTTGACTTGTGTGATCACCTGGGATATACTGTTCATGGTTCCTTCAAATCCAAATATAAATGAAACACAGATTATCCAAAATCAATTATCCAGATCTGATCTTGGTTAAATTTAGGGGGACTTAATATGATCTATGAAGCCTTGATAGCATTTTTTTATTATTATCACAAAGAGGGAAGAGTAGCTAAAGATCTGCCCTTTAAATTCAGTTGTTGATACTGGTTCTGCATAACAAGGGGAAAATAATGCACAGTCTGTTTTCACTGTTCTTTAACTACACAAAACTTACAGCTACAAGTCTTTAATGTAAGGGTGGTGAGGCACTGGAATGGGTTGCCCAGGGAAGTTGTGAATGCTCTATTGCTGGCGGTGTTCAAGGCCAGGATGGACATAGCCTTGGCTGATATGGTTTAGTGTAAGGTGTTCCTGCCCATGGCAGGGGGGTTGTAACTAGATGATCTTAAGGTCCTTTCCAACCCTAACTATTCTATGATTCTACCTTCTCCTGCAAAATGTTTCCATAACATCAAGTTATCTTCACTCGCCTACAATAAACTGAGCACCAATATCTAACTATATAGGATTCCAGGTTCTATTTGGAAAAAATAAAATAACCCTAAAAAATACCGAGAAAAGTAAAGCCAGAAGACCTGCCCTACTTATCTGGATATTAACCAATCTACAGAATTTCAGGCCAGTTCAGCCACTGATAAAGAAGAGGTCTGCCAATTATAGCACAAAAAAATTGACAGCACTGCGCTTTTCTCTCATGCACTTTATTAAGGGAACACAAACCCCTTTATTTTCCAGTTAACTGCAATGTTGTGGCATGTGTCTTTCCCATTAAAATATAATTCAGACAAGAGTAAACCAAACACCTGCTACCTGCCAAACACAAAATAACTAGCATAAAACTCAACTCATGTCCTTTTCTGCATTGCAGAATGTCTGCAGTCCCAAGGAGGGGAAAACTGTAGGATTCACTCACATTTCATTAGCTCTTTAAAGGGTGTATATCAATAAAAAAAAAGATTTTATAGAAAAACTTTATAGTAAAATATTTATAGACTTCAGTTTAGAATGTCATGAAGATATTTATTTCTCTCACCCCATAGCCTAGATTAATGTGTAAATCCTCACCATAACATATAAAAACAATTTAGGAATGCCTACAGTTGGATTATCCAGCTGTAATGATAGAACAAGGGGTAACAGGCTTAAACTTAAACAGAAGTTTAGACTGGATATAAGGAAGAAATTCTTTACTGTAAGGGTGGTGAGGCACTGGAATGGGTTGCCCAGGAAAGCTGTGAATGCTCCATCCCTGGTGGTGTCCAAGGACAGGTTGGACAGAGCCTTGGGTGGCATGGTTTAGTGTGAGGCATCCCTGCCCTTGGCAAGGGGGTTGGAACTGGATGATCTTAAGGTCTTTTCCAACCCTAACTATTCCATGATTCTATGAATAGCCTTCTCCCTAGTAACACTCCTACATTCACTTCATTAGCAAGCCAATATCAGAATTCTGGACTCTTATTAAAAAATAAACAAACAAATAAACAAAAGCTCACAGTCATAAACCAGAACTGAGCAATGCCACAACTACTAATGCCCTGAGAAAGTATTTCTTCTCTTGAACGCTTTTGTTGCTCAGTTGGTCCAAGAACAGATCAAGAATGTAACCCTGCACAGGTACCATAACATTTAATGTTATGGCTGATAGACAACACACTGACCTCTAGATATGGGCCTGGAGGGCAGACAAGCCTTTCTGAGAATTAAACGAGCTATTTTATTGCATGCTCAAGCAGTCCTGCTATCAGGTCTCTCTTCTAATTGCCTGCCACTGGGTCTGTTAGAACCAGAAGCCCTTACAACTCCATTTAATAAAAAAGTACTTATGTCCAGGGCACATACAGCTTCGGGTGATGTACAACCATGGTCAGCTTGACCCTAAGCCACTTATCTCCCTGTATAATTCTTTTTCTCAACTTTTTTGCCAACTAAAAAATTAGACTATTGTATTACAAGTATATATTAGCACACACCTTCTTAAAGTTAAGAATGCTTGCCTGTCAAAACTGTCTTCAAGTGGGAATAGAAATCCCATTTTAGGAAAGCCAAATATTCAACTGGCTCTACCAGCTTGTTAATTGCTCTGTCACTGGTACCATATATTATGCTCTGAACCAACAAATCAAGAGGTGAAAAATTCCAGTCATAAATATCATCTTAAATTCATCCTAACAAACAGCAGACAAATATCTTCCTCCCTTTTCTCTTTCCCAACAAAAATGGCTTATCATCAACACCAGTACGTGATTAAGGATGACAGATGTCTGCTATCATAGGCAAAATTTTGGACATCTGTTCGCGTTAACTGTCAGGTGGTTTGTAGGGGTCACAAAGAAATTTGCTGAAAGGGTGGTCTGCAATTAGAGAAGGAAATTGAAGCAACTCACTTTGAGAGTTAGCTAATGATTTTTGTCTGAGAAGCCTGAAATCCAGATAAACAGGAAAAGGAAAGAAGAAAGAGCAATACAGACTTTCTGAAACACCAAACACAATCACACAGAAACAATAATCTGCATGTATTTAATTCCTATCTTATTAACTGCATTAAAACAAATCAGAGAAAACTCATTTGGTGTGAAGATATGCATCATAAAGCAAAAATGCCTGTATCCTATCTAAACTTATGTGGTTTTGTAATTAACATGTCTAACTGGTAGCAAATATTACTGTGATGAATTCTTACCTGCAAAGCTCAAAACTATAGCTTACAGTCTCAGGGAGCAAGACAAACAACTGACACCTCAACAGTAAGCAAAATTTGGCCATGATTTTCTGAATATTACCTTCTGGAGAAATAAATTACCCAAAATGAAAAATAAAAACAAAAAATTGGAAGTAGGCTTTTCTTTGTGTATAAATTCTTCTACAGATCTGCATTAATTCTACATGAACATTGTAAAACCTTTTCCTGTGCCTGTTTTCTGTTGGATTGTGTGGAAAACAAGAGGGTAAAAAAAAGGTATCTGGAACTCCGTGCAGCATGGAAGTACTGAAAGAGCAAAGCTGCCCATGGGGATTACGTCTAGAAAAATGTTTTTCTCTACTGTTCAGTGGTAAGCTGTGGCCCATGTACTTGCTCCCTGATCCAAACAAGATGATGCTTTCCCCCGTCATAATTGGAACTGTAAAACCAAAAGTACATATTCTATTTAGCTGGCTTACTGATGTCAACAGTGTTTCACGGGACTAAGGAAGACTGCTGGGGTAAAAAAGTGAAAATCTTGTGAAACACTGCACTGGATTTTGCAGGTGAGGCAACTTACTTATTCCTGAAGAGGCATTCGCATTGTTGGACATCTGTATATTTTAACAACAAATAAAAAATTCACATAAACTTTACCGCAGGAAAAAGGTGCCGTTGGATGGGGGCCAGAGACCTTGATGATACTGCTTCTGCTACCACAGAATGAAATAAAAGCTAGAGAGTTATAACTGAGATCTATTTTCTTAGTTCCTACAGCAAAATGTCAGCAAACTGACTCAAATGATAGTGACAGTTGCTAAACCTTTCTTCAAGGAATAGTTCAGAGTGTCACTGTGAAACAAACAGGACTCTCATGTTTTCTATACACATACTCATTGCCTTTCTACTGTACAGGTTTTCTGTTCTCTTATGCTTTGGCTTGTTTTGTTTTTTTTTTTTTCCTTTTTTTTTCCCCATTCATTTTCAGTAGCGACACTGACAAACTAAATCTGGAGTTGAGAAAAACAGAATGTTTTTGAGAGCTTTCAAAAAATACCAACAGAATAAATAAGATAGTGACTTTGTAGAGCTGTGTCTTGAAGCTCATTTCTTCCCAGTCCCAGCAGAGCTGGGAGATGGTCTGCTATTCTATTATAAGAAAGGCCATAGAAACACAATTTACTGGAAGACCACAAGAAACATCTGAAAGCTTCACAGAGCTGTCATGCAGATAACTTTTGAGCATCATACTAAAAATTCCATAACCATCCCAGGGCTGACATGAAGCTCCTGAAGCAGGTAGAGCACCACAGAAGACGGGCATGCAGGGCAAACGGCACCTGCGACTTCCCCACCCAAGAGATAAACCTGAACAGCATTAATACGTCCTCTAGCAGTCCCACTAAGACTAATAAGGGGAACCTGCCTTCTGCCAAGATTTTACGTCAGCAATATGCCCACCTCAATGTCCCAGATACTCTCTTCCATGACAAGAGGACAGGAGGAAGCTGGCGTCCAGAGTCTGATCGCAAAGCACCTTGCTTTCCTGCAAGCCAAGATGCAAGTGCTCAATTCTTTTTAATACCTCATGCTGCAATCTAACCTGGAAATCTAACAAATACTTTGGAATATCCACCAGATTTAATCTGCTAAGTGCGTCTGAAAGCAACAGCTCCCTGGATTTAATACTTCACATGAGAAGCTATGACATTCACATACCATCAGCTGCTATGATTAACATAGTTGTATCTACAGTATTCTCCTGGTGTATTTCAACGTTTTTCAAAAACAGGGTTTTCCCAAACAGTGCCAGTCCTTCAGATTCAATGTCTATGTTTGGACAATGATCACTTATGAAGCTTCTGAAGCCCAGGATGAAAATTCTGCTTGAGACAGAGCTAAGGATTCAGTCCTGATTTGGAGCTGGATCCTTTACATCACAAGCGAACATGATACTCCCTACTGGTTACCTCAAAATGCTTTTCCCTTTCATTTATTATTTTCTTCAATTCTGGACTAAAATCCAAAAAAGAACAACTCTAAAATAAAGGAAGTTTTTAATACATTAAAATGTCTGATTCTTCACCCAATCTTTGAGAAATCTGGGGGACAAGTCTGCTTAGTAGTTCAGATGTAAACTTAATGGCACTTGCAAGGCGAGAAAATCCCTTGGCAAAGATCTTCCTTTTGTTTTTACACAGGTACGTGAGTGATATGCAGAAACAGGAAGCAGTAAAAGATTTATATCTTTTTGTATTTTAAAGTAAGTCAGTAATAAGTGTCTCTGGAAAGACGATCAAAAGGCCTGCAGGAATTTTTTTTTTTTTCCTTAGATGACTATACATTGGAAATTTTATAAGAATTATACCCTCAGAACCATGAATGATATTTGACTTAACAGAAAGATAGTGACTTTTGTTCAAGTTTCTTAAATATTCTGTTTTGGTGAACACGTATTTAACTCAGACATCTGGCAAAGCAGCGGGAAGGAAATCCTTGTGATTAAGTGTCAAAGGAGCTATGAGCACTGGGAAGATCTCCAGCAAAAGAGCTAACAAAATTAGTAGAAGAAAAAAAAAAAAAGCCACAAACCTAAAACTTCTGGGCTACATCATAAAGAAGAAGAAATATAAAAAATAATAAACAAACCCAAGAAAAACAGCATAGAAACTCTACATTCCCCTCTTTTGGTTTAAAGTTATTTTCAGCTCTTTCTCTTAGTCTGACCATCTAATATTTTGTTTTGCTTTGGGTTTTTTTGGTGGGTTTTCTTTTTGGTTTTTCTGTTTGTTTGTTTGTTTACCATTTTTAACACCAGACTTTGGATTCAGATCAGGCTTAATGTCATCACAGAACGATGCAGCCCTAAGGACACAGTACTACATGGTAACACACTTTTCCTTTCCCTTCAAAAGAATGGCAGGAAACAAAACTGGCTTCTCCTTTGAGTATTTTTCTACACGCAACACTCCAGGCTTGTGTGCCTCCTAGGATGAGCTGTTAAAAGCAAGTAGTCTCTGCTCTTATGCCTGTATTCCATTAAGGAATTTAAGGCTGTCAGAAATTAAATTCAGGGTCAACAGTCAAACATACTATATGGAAATGGGAACCTGAACTCTTCAACCCAGCAGTATTTCAGACCTTGAAAAGGATGCTGCAGCAACTTATTTGAACTACACTTAGCAAAGCTTCATGAGCACCTCTTGTTCAGTTTAATTCCTACTTATTTAAAAATAAATAAATAAATAATGAAAACCAAACCAAACAGGTTTAAGAAAGCAGCTTTTAACAGTCCACTCCCCCCGTTGTGAGCTGAATGGACACAACAGAAACAGCTCTTTGGCAGATGAGTTCTAGACTTGATAGGCTTCAAAGACCTAACTGTTCAAATCATGCCCAAGATTTTAAACTGCTCATTAAAAGACGATGGCTATAGGCAACAATAAAACTAAAAGAGCGTGCTACAATCTGGTTGCTTGAGGGAAACCAGGGAACCTTTGAGAAACTCAAATCCACTGATTCATGAGAAAGAAAAGTTTATTTCTGGAAGAAAATTCTTTTGGAAAAAACCTGGAAATTATAGATCAACCTTATTCATGTTCTTTCTCAACTTTTTTTTCTCCCATCTCATCCTTCTCATTGTATCTGCTTCCCATAATTTCTTCTTTCTTATACTTCAGTTAGAGGAAAAAATCTCAGAGCAGTAACAACTTGCAGCTAGGAGGAACTGTGACCATTGCATATTCCATAAGGGGACTTCGGGGACTTTGGAAGTCTATTCCAGATATTATGTTGCCTGTATTACCATACTGAAAAGCTCATATTGACTTGGTCTGTTTTTCTGTTCTGAAAGGACAGTGGCAGACAGAAAACATTTTACTCATTTGTGTATTTTTTTTTTTTTTTTTTTTTTTATTACTGGAGTCATGCTCCATGTTCTAGATGAGCCCTCATGTTACTCTGGAAATTTCAAGAACTTCTTCTAAAAACAGTAGTTACCACTATATACATATATATATATATATATATATATATGTTGATATAATGATAATGAAAATCTGTATCTGAGAGCAGAAATGAAGGCTTGTTATGTGAGAAGAAAAAGAGAACTATGACCATATCTGTCCAGTATTCCAACAGACTTTAAACAATGGAGATTTTGCCCACAAGGCAATATACATAATCGCAGGATCAAAAAGACATAGCACTTGCTTTGAGGTTTCAGGCCTGGTTATCCTTGAAAGCACAAAGACCTCCCTCTGCACCTTTAGCTCAGACATCGCTCTGTTGTCTCAACACTCAGTCCAAAGCAACTATGACTGAAAATGGCATTAAACTGAGTGATTATCAGCTGATTTTGCACTGAATTATGCAATGACATATAATCTCAGATGCCTGTGCTTCTGGTAAGTCACCTTATGAAAAACTGGAGGAGGTGGAGGCAGAAAAACTTTCCAAGCACTAACAAGTCTTCCATGATACAGGTAAGAACCCATCCATCCCTAATGCCTGGTCAACAAGGACTGAAATCAGATGACATGATTTTGACAGGTGGAAGAGAAAATGTTCTGAGGGAAGAAATGGATGCAACTGGAAACAAGAAAGGTCTGTGACCCAACATTTCACTCTTTTAGACAGCAGTTTCTCAAATTCACACTGATATTTATATGCACTTCTTCCCTTAAAAGTATATTAAAATGTTATAGATACTTTCATACGAAGCATTAAGGAAATCGCTTGAGAAGACTGTCAGCAAAATTTAATACAAACAAATTCAACATTAATAAACAATGTAGCAATAAACATTGATCACTATTTTAGCTACATTTCCTCTGCAGTTTTTTAAATAGTTACATTTTATTCTGTATTTTAAAAGTAAAATAAAACATTTACTGTGTACTAAACTAGACAGGAATCATACAAATACTGAGCTTTTGCTTCAGTGTGATTTGGCGAAATGGATCTAGTCCCTTATTCACAGCTCCTCAAATTTAGTACATTAACTGCATGAAAGGCCTTTTCTAGTTTCTCTCTCAAGATAATCTTATAAAAAAATCTTAGGTATCTGCTAATTTATTTCACTTTCATACTTTTATTTGTAGTTTTCAATGTTAGGAAATCAGAACATAATTTTACAACAATTAGGACAATTTTTAAACTTTTTGTCCAAAACCTAGTATTTCTCAGGCCTCTGGACTCCTCATGACACCACAAGAGCAATCAGAAAAAATATGTAAAGAAAGCTTACATACAGAATGAAAAAAAGAATCAATTACCTAATGTATTTTAAATAGAATTGCTACTTTGAAGAACCTCATCCTATTTTTTTATCATTGCATTTGCATTGGCATTAAAAAACAACTTCTGCAGAGAATGTGCTACTAAGAAAGAAATGCAACCCAAGGGCTACCATTAAAATATAAAATAAAAAAGAAGCTGATTTGCCTGGGGACTGAAAACAGCTCTTACGTTTAAGCCAAAATTCTTCTCCTATAAAGCTGTATCATAATTCTGGCAGACATTGAATAATGCTTCTCCTAACAGTTTTATAATGCTTGTTCAAAGAACAGTCTGCAAAGAGTTTCTGTTTCCTTTCCCTGTGCAAGGCTCCCTTCCCTAAGCAACTGGTTAATGCCTGGGTCAGAATATAACATACCAGAAAATCTTAATCAAAACCTATAATGTATGTAAACCATCTATTTCACAAGAAAAAAACAAACAAGCAAACAAAAAAAAACCACCAACCCACACAAAAATAAACACAAGCAAACAAAAAAAAACCACCTCCCAAAATCCCAACCAACCACCAGAAAACCCCAACATTACTTAACATCCAAGGTTTTTTTCAGCAATTATCTAGTAACCTGGTCTGCGCTAGAAAAGGAATATTATTCTGTGCAGAAAGTCATGAAGATATTTACACCAGCACATCATTTTAATAAAGTGCAGTTCTAAATTCCCCAAATCTTCCTTTGTTGAAAACCTGACACTGAAAAAACAGGAGATATAAAGACAGCTGCTTAGACACCGTATAACAAGAGATGTTGTTATATAGCCTTGCTAGAGTCCTCTCCAGAAAACATCACTCAGAATGGCAAATATCAGGTTACCCTAATGTCTCAAAATACACTGCACTTTTCATCAAAACGGAAGTCTTGGCAATTAGGGATGCTTAAGTAACACTTTACTTTCTCAAGAGTTCAATTAATACCACAAAACAGAGCACATTGATCATCAACAGATTTTAACTTTCTAAAATACTCTGATGTTTGTGCTGGTCCATATCAAATTTGTAACTTTGGGTGCTAGAAAACAAAGATACGGAAGGTGTCCCTGCACATGGAACTATACGACCTTTAAGGTCCCTTCCAACATAAACCATTCTATCATTCTATGATATACACCACATTTTTTTTGTTACAACATTAATTAGGTCCATTGTTGTTTGGATTTTTAATCACATACATATTCTAATACATAAATGGATGTAAAATATGAAAAGAATACAAACTAACAATTGTATAAATGCATGCATATATGCATAAATTGAGATGCTCATGGCTACTGCCTCTATGTGCACAGCTAGAAAAACTGAACATGATCACTTTATGTATATAATCTTAAGTTATGATCTTAACTAAGAAACAATTACTGAACTGCATGTGTGATGACAGTTCATAAGAAAATCCATCACAAAATTCTTGGCAGACTTTTATCAGGAGGCTTAATGCTATGCAAAAAAAGATAGTGAATGTCATGAAAACAAGTAAAATTGAGAGTATATAAATAGTAAAGACTTGGTGAAAACCAGTAGCATCTCACAATATGTAAGGGTAAGTACTATGACTGATTTTGCAGACACTGTCCTATTAAATTCACAAGATAAACTGTTCTGAAGTTACACTCTGCTGTTTCTAGAAGCTTCTACAATCCCAGCTTAAAATTTAACAATAGATAATAAGCACTTGCATCAATCGCTGATAGTGATTTGTTACCTAGACTGCTGATTCTTCCTAAAACTGAACCCCCTTTTCCATCAGCAGAACTTCATTAAGTGAACTATAGGTCAGTTCCCTTGATTTAAAAACACAGCTCTTTTTCTTTCGTACTGAGTGCAGGAAAGTTCAGGACAATATCAAAATAGCCTCCACCTAATACAGGCTCCTCTGAGACATTACCATTTTATCTGCAGAAAAAAACCCCAAGATCCTTTGCTTGAAACTCAGTGGTAGACATGACTATGCATCTACAGAGTTCACCCATCAACATCTGAATGCACAAGGTGGCACACAAACACACAAATGCCAAGTTACCTGTTAACTGCACCCAGCAGATTGATAGATTTCTCTTTCTCCCTCTCTCATTAGACCTGGAAGTTGACCTGCTTGTTGAATTGTTCATAGTAAACATAGAAAGCTTATTTTACCTTATAAAAGGTCATGCACGTACTGAAACTGGCATGAAAATTTAAAACACTACATTAGTGCATTTCATTTTCACAATTTATAATCTCCATGACTGATTTAGTACTATTTAAGAATTACAAAGAATATATTCAAGAGACCAAATATAATATAATATATCCATTGGGTTTGGATGACACACTATGGATCAGCAGTCATTATTTGAAACATCACCACCACTTCTTTATCTTGGTCTTGTCTCAGACTTTTTATTTTGTACCTTGAAAATGCAGACTTAGCCTTAAGTGTGACAGCACAGAAACGAGCACATGGTCCATGATGCATTAAAATTGCAAATCAATTAATTTTATGTGCATGCTACATAGTTGTGACTTTAAAGAATCACCAGAAGACAAAAAGAAATTGATTAACTGCAATTTTGCATTGAGAAAAATTAGATGGCACAATCCTGGGGTTGAAATACATTACACTTGCCTGGACATCCCTGTCAAACCTCTCTTTCCATCACAGGAGATAAATTTTTAAAAGAAGAAAGAAGAAAAGTTATATGATTTGCCAAAGGTCATAAAACACGTAAGTGGCCCAGTGGGGAACAGATTTAAGGAGCTCCAGTGTCATTCTAAAACCATGAGTCAACAGTACCTTCTGGGTACACGTTCACATGGGAGCTTGTGGTGCATAAAAAAAGAAACACATAAATTGAGTACCTGATAGTTTTCAAGAGCCAGCACAGTTTATTCCTAACATCAAGAGTAGGTTACATGTGCATACATAGTTCACTTTATCAACTAAAAATAAATAAATACATTGCAATCTAATGCAGATTAAAATTCAAATGTCTGCAATGGCAGATGATCATTAGCTGCAGGTAAGATCTATTCCTTAAAGCACTGGCATTATGTAAAACAAAGTTTTCTGGTCCAGGTTTTTTGTGACAGAAATGTTAGGGTGTTTCAACCTTGACTGAGCAGGCAGGAATACAGAATTGTGCTGCACAAATGATATGGAAAGGTGCCATGCAACTTCAAGCCAGAAGCATCCTATTATCAAGGAAACTTAAAATGTAAAGAATACAGACTCTCTGAAGGAGAACCAAAGTAAATTAAGTAAATCCTGGCAGCTTGTATCTTCGTGAAGCATGCTAAATTTATACAGTAGGTGGAGACACCTCTTCAATAGGGTGAAGCAGAACTCAAGTAGCATCAAGCTGGCATCCTCAGCGTCACTAAATTCAAGGGCCAAGATAACCAAAGACTATGAAGAAGGAAGCAATAGTTCTAATTCAGGCTGTGAATTACTTCACTTCAGTGATAATTCTTTTAATATTTTATTGCTCTTGATACCTTCTTGGTCTTTCAATTTATCAGTTTCTATTTTTGAATACTCTAAAATAGCTCAGTTAGAGTGTCAAGCCCTGTAAATGAATGATGCACCTTTGAAGGTATTGCTGTACTTTCTGGAGAATCCTTTTGTTTCACAAAGTTTCAGTGATATAAAACAAGAGATGACAGTGTAATTAATTTCAAGGAAGAGAACAATAAAGATTCTTCAGAGGAGTAATCAGGTATTGGAGGCATTTCAGAGAGGGTAATCATATATTGGAACAGGCTTCCCATGAAAGTGGTGTAATCACCATCCCTGGAAGTGTTCAAAACCCATGTAGATGAGGCCCTCAGTGACACAGTTTAGTGGTGGTCTTGGCAGTAGTGGTGTAATCGCTGGACTTGATGATCTTAAAGGTCTTTTTTAACTTAGTTCATTCTATGATTCTATGATGCAGTTGTTCAAGAGAAGAGGAAAAGAAAATGTAAGGCAAAGTATACTTGCCACATACGTGTCAGTAATATAAGATTGAGTTATCAAGAGCATGGCTTTTTAGCCATTCAGAAGTCTATGGATCTTCTTTAATTAATAAATATACAAAGAGTCTAACAAAACTTGGCTGTGCAAGATGCATGTGCAAGCAACTAAGGCCTCAGGTGCTCATTGGAATATATGCAGACTTCATGCAACAGCTACATTCTTAACTTTCCATGAGCCAAAGAAATACACTTTTATATAGAAATACAGAACCAAGAGAAATCAAGTATGACCAGCTCAAAAAAACTATCCAACACTTCCAACATCTGAAAGAGTAATTTAGAGCCTGGACAAGATTCTACTTTCCTTTTTATTTGCCCTGCTCTCATTCACACTACTGTCATTATTTTCAGAAAACCAGCATTACTATATTTTAGGAGGCAAACAATAATTTCACAAATGGAATTTTGTCTCACCCTAATTCATGGTATAACTCCCACATGTCAGTGGAATGAGGATCAGAAATCACACTTTTCCTACTCATTCATCTTCTAGGAACTAGTTATTGAGAGGAGCAGGAAGACAGTTGATTCTTTTTTTTTTTAACCATGTTGGTTGAATGGAGTTACCTAGCAATAGGTCTTCTAGTAAAAACCAAACTAAAATTAAAAAGAAAAACAACTAGTCATACATATGAAATACTGACTAATAATCCAGATCTCCTACTGATTTTTGCAATAGTTCTTCTGGGTGCTATATTGCCTGAGAGCAAAAGCATAGGAAGAGGAAATTCCCTATGGTCCTTTGAATTGCAAGCCTTAGTTTGACTTTTCAAATGAAAAATCCTAATCTTCAAAATGGGTTTTGCCAGCAAAAGCTATCTCAAATTCTGTCTTCCAAAGGAGAAAGCCCTCACAGTCATTTGAAAACTTTAAAGGTTTATTCCTACTGGAAAATCCATTTAAAAAAACATACAGGCAGACTTTCCTTAGTGCAAAAGATGCTTCTGAAAACTTTTAAAAAAGCTATAGAGGTTTCAGCCTCCTGAGGTCAGTCCTCCTTGCACAGTGACTGCCAATCTCAGGGCCAATATTTTCAGGAAGCGTCAAACCTACAGTACTGCTTGAGAAGCGCCCTGCCAAGGGGAAAATACTTCTCTTGCAACACTGATAAGCATAAGCACAAAATAAAAAACAGCTCTTTTTACTGTAAAAATGTAAATATATACAACTTACCAGAGAAAGACAGTCATCTACTAGTCTATGGCTAACTAAAGTAAAAGGTTGCCAGAGCCGTGAACACAGCCAAAACTGATTGACAGAACTGAAGTATCCAAAGGGTGACGTATTTAATTGCAGGAGAAAATGTAAATCCTGGAGAAAGGACAGGAGACAAGGGGTGCCTGAATGATCACGTGAATGAACGTTATTGTTAAAACAAAGTAAGCAATTTTTGCCATGTTTCAGGTAACCATTTCAGAAACTAATTACTGGAGTGGGTGGCAAACTAAAACAAATTAATTTACCAAAGGATATGTTATTTCTGTACTGTAAATGTCTATCAAATGTTACCAGAAGGCAATGCAACTTCCATGCTCTTCATGACTTTTCCAAAAAGCTTAACTTGATTTAGAGTCAGAGCCTCACAGGCCACTGAACTGACATTAAAAACAAAACAAAACAAACCAACCAACGAACTAAACAAACAAAAACCCAAAAATCCCACCCTAAACAAACAAAAAAGCCTTATGAAGATTTTTCATTTTCTTTCCTCTAAACGTTCACATAAAGCTATCCAAATGACTTACAGCAGTGTATCTTCTCCTACTAGGACATTTGTCTCAACTCAGAAAAAGGCAAAAATAGAAATCACTTTCTTCCCACTTTTCTACATTCATAACGTTTTAGTTTAGACTCAGTGTTTTTTCAGCAGTGTCAAATTACACACATTTCCTCTGGGCATTTACACAAATCAGTTATTTGTTATTTTTGTTTTCCTGCTGTGCCAATCATGTAGATGAGCATAATCATAAAGGATTATTCTAACTTCTTCATTGCTTCTGCCTTAATGATCCTTAGGGAGCATAGTCATTAATACATGTCTTTCAAATTTCATTCAAAATAAAATAGTAATTCTGCTGTCTGGGTACATTGTGCTGCAATTTGTAGGCATTCTAACCTGGTTTCTTCCAAACCTCTTACTTTCCAACACTGAGTGGAGAGTTCAGGAAACTACTGTATGCTATCCATTTGTTCCATAAGCACTTCTATTACACTTTGCTATTAAAATTAACATTTCTGAAATTTCTTGGCAATTATGTCATTTCTTGAATTTATTTTAGTTTCATATGACATTTTCTACCTTTCCAATCTAGGCCTTTACTGAAGCTTTAAGTCCTTTCTGGATGCTCTATTTTTAGGTGCAGGAAACTGATGCTGAAGCACCATTATTATGTATTTTCTGTTTTTCTTTCTTTTTATCTCACACCCTCTATGCATGTGCAGCTTTAGATATATATACACACAAAAAAATGTATGTACGTACACACACATATGTATACATACAACTCTGAATGTATTTGCACATGCATGCACATACATATTTGATTGTAGTAAACAAAATTCTGAAGTAGTGTGAAAAAATGCCTACATAATTTCTATATTTTGTGTTCTCTAATTCTACTCTTTAGACCAGATATACTTGACAGTTTATGAAGATGTGCTGGCAGGTTCCTTTTTTCTAGCAAAGGCTTCTTTTACTGAAGCTGCTTAGTCACAATGCTCATTTTAGCATATTAAACTTTACACTTCCCCTGAGAGGTAAGATAAATACCATTATCCGCTTCCATAAAACCAAACCAGCGACATTGCATCTAAACTGGACTGTGAGTAGCAGTGGTGATGACCTATTTGTCTGTCTGCCTTGACCTCATTCAAGGTAAGCCTGCTCACTGCTGGGGGGTCAGAGTAGATGACCTTTGAAGGTCCCTTCTAACCCATACTATTTGATGATTCTATGATTCAGGTCTTGGTCAGACTTTGGCTTCCTTATTTGGTGGTTGGTAGTAAATTATTTCTGCCTCCAGAAGAGACCTCTCCTTTTTCATTTTCACCATATCCCATAAATATTCAGCATGTCTAGCTCCTTCTTTGCTCTTGCTCACAGATCCAGAAGCTTGTCTGCTGGGATGGGAGGTAAGCTACGCAGGTCCTCAAAAATCACCAGCAAAATGTTGCTTTCTAACTTTACATATAATGATCCTTGCTACTTCCCATTGCCACTCTATGAAGAGAAAGAAATTGAAGCATAATGTAAAAGCAAAAATGCAGAGAAAACTAAAATATAAGTTGCAGTTAGAAAAATGTGCTCTTCTGTGAATTACAGGAAAAAAATCAGGTTTCTCTTCCTTGGGAATACAATCAGATTCCAACTGCTGCAGGGCCAAAGAGAATTGTCATTACAAACAGGAAGTTAATTGAACACAAAAAGCCATGCTTTAACTGAACTTGAAACAGATTGCATATGGTTTTCCTCTGCTGATCATAGAGATGCTTCTGAGGTACTCAGCAACAGCATGTCCTGCCTCCATGCCAATTCCAACTACAATAATCTGTATTCAAGGATAAACTCACCTCATCAGGGAATAGGAATAAAAATTCAGGACAATGCATTACCCTTAGAATGAGGTATTACTATCTTCTGCTTTGTTTTTACAAGTTAGAAACAAGACACAAAGAAACATACTGCTAGAAAGTACCTCAAATAACTCATCTCACCAATCTCCCTCACAAAAAATGTCAAGAAAATCCCACGCTTGTTTTCAGCATTCTAACATCCTTTCTAGCACAGAGAATTCACAGCCTAGTCCAGTACTCAGCCGCTCTTGCACCAAGAAAGTCTCCTCTTTACATTCAACTGCTTCAAACTAGTTTTCCTTCATGTGCCTTAATTAAATCTCACTTTAGCTATGGCAATTCCCAGAAGAGAAATTTGAATACTTCAATTTTTGTAAAAGTTAATCTTTTTGGGGGTTTTATTACACATAAGACAATCACATCTCATTCAAACATTTTTTATTCCAGAATCTTTATATGCAGATATTCCAACAATCCACAAAAAAATGTTTTTTCTAGCACTCCTACTTTTGTCAACTTCATAGAGACTTTGTCCAACTTTTTCTTTAAGTCCAAAGGCCAGAATGAAACAGAAAAATCTGCCGAACATTTTCCACTGCTGACGAAGAGTGAAATAAATGTTTGTAGCCTTACGTCTGATGCTTAATTAAATCTTTTTGTTTTGTTTTGTTGTTTTGTGGTTTACTGGTCACTACCATATTAACTTGCCATGCAGTTTCTGCTCCATTATTTTTTTTCAATATTAGGTCCCAGAAGATTTTCTATAATACCGTTTTCAACCCTGCTATTCCATTTTCCCTTCTTGAATCCTTTTTTTTTTTTTAATTATTTCTAAGTAGGAATATAAATAAACATTTTATACTTGCTCTTCTCCAAGTTCATCTTACTGTTCGCAGATAATTTCTCAAAATTCATAACGATATAATTTTACAGACTTTGGAAGAGCGATTCCTATTTCTTACTGAAATGATAGAGAACTAACGATGACTGCTGTAAAAGAGATTACCAATAAGACATAATTATCTTAGAATCCTCTCGCATTTGCGTTATTTACAATTTTCTGTTTTTTGAAAGTCATGCACAAGACTACCAAGGAACTTGTCATATTGCATGTGTTAGGCAAGCTTTCCTACATGGAAGGAACACACATTGTTCTGTTGTTATTTTTTCTTTGTAAAATCATATTGGCTTATTCTTGTATTCTATGCTCTTAAGAACCAGTTTGTTAATTTGCTCTAGCCTCTTTTCAACATTTGAAGTCAGGAAAGAAAGACTGTTAGATCAGTCACACTGGCTTTCCCTCTTTTGAAAGATTAATTACTATGTTTGCCCTTCTTCAGCCCCCTGGGGCCAACACATCCTCTATGAGCTCTCAAAGACAAACACCACTGGTTTCTGAGCCATTGATTCGGTTAGTTCCTGAGGGATTGTAGGTAAACTTCATCAGATCTAGCTGACTTAAACACACCAGCTGAGATAAATATTCTTTGACTCATGGTTTTCCTGTTATAGCCTGTATTCTCATCCTACTGATGCTTTTTAATTATGTTAAACTGTTATAAGTAAGTTTCTTTAAAAGGCCTAAACACAAAAGAAAATGGAGCACTTTGGCTGCATTTGGCAATCCATTATTTTCTTTCCTTCAAATTAAACAATGGATTGTTTTCTTTTATTTTAACACCTTATATAGCAAACAGAACACTTTTATGGACTTTTACTGCCTTTCAGTCACTGAAAATTTCTATTTCTTTTTCAATTTTGTCCCTACGTGTTTGTGGCACCCTTTTATATGTGCCACTAGCAAGACGGTGCTGTTTTACCACTTAATCTATAGTTCTCCCTGAATTTAGAAAGCTCTCATTAAACTACGTTTCTCTCTTAATATACTTCCTATCTGTGTTTTACATCAAAATCATTTTGTGCTGTGCTTTTGATATTGCTTTTTTAAGGAACCTTTCTGAATACCCTTACCCCTTAAACGACAACTTCTATCTAATTATAAGTTGGCTGAAGTCTACCTTTTAATGCTCATTGCAGTTGATTTTCTCCTATCATTTCTTCTTTTTCTTATAGTCAGAAAGATGGTACTCAGTGGTTCAAGTGGTCCTTTGAAGTATTATGCTTTCAGAACAGTTTCATCCTAATAGCCTTCTGCTTTCAGACTCTGAGCTCTAGCCTCACTATTTGTTAGAATCAAGTCTGAAACAGTTGTTCCCTTGGTTATTTTCTCCACCTTGGCAGGTCACCTTTCTTTGCTGTAAATACAGAGAAAATGAAATTTATTTCAAGCTGGTTTAGAAAACACCGAGTCTTTTAGCAAATCAGATACTTTGATCTTGACTGTACACATCAACTATCCTCCCATGTACTAATCTATTATGGTAAATTTCCACTTATTATTTCAATATACCTTCATTTTTTAATCAGTCCCTAAAACTGTTTGAGGTGGAGCCAGCTTTAGAATGAAACTCTGCCATCACAGTATTTAGTACACTTCGCAAATACATTTAAGCAGTGAATGCATTATTTTTGCTCTTGTGTTTCAGGCAGGAATTGATATAGAAAATCCTACATACTTAAGGAAATCATAGGAAAACATTTGGGGAAAGCTACATAACTTCTTCCTAAAAGCTCTGTAGAACCTCCCAATACACAAAATTGTGGCAAGTTCTGTGAATAGAGCAGCTCACTGAATTTTTCACGCAAGAGGAGGGAATAAAATATCTTTCAGCTAAGAAAGATTGCTTTCTAGGACTAATCTCGTTAGCTTCACTGGGAGTAAAAATGATGTTAAACTTTGGAGATCACTGTTTAATGCTAGACAACACATGGGAAACTGTTTGACCCGTTTGCACTCATAATAAAGAAACCATTTCCCCCTAAGGAGACCTAGAATCTCTATGAAAAAAATCCAGTGGATATTTTCACATTCAAATCGTTTGTATAGCTACTTACTGAATATTGCATGCAGCTGTGATTACAGTATCTCAAAAAGCTTATCCTAAAACTGAAAAAAGAAAGATTTCTGTATCATGAAAGTTCACTGGCGGAGGGAAGAAAAAGTGCATGTAGAGGATTAAATGTCCTGTTCACTGGAAGAAAAAAAAACAAGCAAAAATTAACTATTTTATAACTACTGTATACAACCACATGAAATCTCTCACCTTTTTTCCAGTTTTGTTTTGGTTTGGTTTTTGTTAGTTTTGGGGTTTTTTGTTTGGTTTTGAGGTTTTTGGTTTTGTTGGTGTTTGTGGTTTGGGTTTTTTTTGGTCAGTTGGTTGGTTGTTGGATTTTGGAGTTTTATTAGGGTTTTTTAAGCTGGAATGATGCATATGTGCCTAACAGAGACAACCAAAGAATCTGTAATGAAGTCTCTGATCTAATATGCCCCCTAATGTGATTTTTAAAATCACAAATTTCTGTATGTTGGAGAAAAACAGCCTATTTTCAAGGAGTGGAGCATTAAAGACTTATTTCAGAATACTGGAAAATAAGCTGCTCACCCAGGATGCGTATCTTCATGAATACAAGTTGCATCATCTCTAAAGAAGAAATGGGAACTCTTCTGCTAACATACAAAATCAGTATTACTTTTCTTGTATTTTCTTTTCTTTTAGCTGAAATTAGCCTTAAGTCCCCTATTGCAAGTTCAGAGGTAAGCCACCTTGCCATACCTTGCTTCAACAATTCCTTACATTGAAGGCCAATAAAATGAAGTGCCTCCTGAAATATGGAAGCTCTTGTGGAATTCCCAAGGAAAGAAAAGTTCTGATACTTGGTATTTGGGATTTAACAATACACTGGGGGCAACAATAACTCCTTGTTTCAGTAATTTTGTGACAGCATGTATTATATGAAAAAGACAATTACCTAGAAACATTTTTTCCTATTACAGTGTAGATAGAGTAGTATCTTTCAGAAGTAATCTATGCATTATCAGCCGCATTGTCAAACTTCAAATGTATAATATTTACTTTTTCAAAGCCTTTCACTTGTCAGCTGATAATGTTTGAGCAAACAACAGATTAGTCCCCTTGCAATTCATAATGACGAGCAACTATGAGAAATACCTTGCTCTACTCATGGACTAAGGCACCAGCAAACAATATATTCTTTCCAGCCAAGTCTTAAAAGTTTTTAATTTACCTAGACTGTGAACAGCACAGTACAGCACCCTACCTAGCTACATAAACAGGGTCTAATGTAATGTTGTGAACAGAATTCTGCAATAAAATAATAAAAAAAAAAACCAGTTCAACATTAATAAAGATTAAGGCCTGAATTAAACTTTACATAAAGAAAACTTAAGAAGGTTAAAATATACCTCGTGGCAGAACTTGATTAGAAGAAAGTAGATGCAGTCTGAATAGGCATGCTTTTGGTACCACTTGTATTTGGCTGGATTTATATCATCAGATCTTGTATTCTAAGTGTTTAAATTACAGTTCTGCTATGTCATTTCTAAATTAGAAAAAAGACTGGGATCAAAGCGCCACACTTCACTGAACAAGAAACATCTCTCTGGTGCATTCTGGGTCAACTATTATTAAAATACAATCTATTGTTTCAATTCATTATCCTGTCATTGCATGAAGCTCCGTTATGTTGGAAAGAAAATGCATTTGAAGAAATGCAGTGATGACTCCCAAGATGACATCTAGAAGATTACTATCTTGGTATCAAATAGACTGCTCTCAACTGACTTCAGGAGAACCCACAGCTAAACCTCTGCAACACGTAGACTCTTTTGCATCTTTTTTGGAGAGAAGCTGCATAGTGGCAACAAAAAACTTACTGCAGGGTCAATATTTATTGCCTTTTGTACTATTCAAGCAGTTGAAACTTCCATCACTGGTGAAAAAAATTCGACAACACAAATGTCAGATAAAGATACAACAGACCTACTACAAATTCCACAACATTTTTGTGGTAGAGGAAGAGTTTATAATAAAATAGGATAAAAAATATTAAAAAAAATTTTATATCTCTGACAGAATAACAACATTTTAGTTTTCCTAGATGAAGCCCATCCCATGTAAGTCACTTGGCACATTAAGTATGACATTATGGTGGCCCTTCATGCTTTGAAATTAGAAGAACCTTTAGGAAAAAGAAAACAAACCAAAAAAACCCAAGCAAAAGACAGCAAACAACAACAAAACCCACAAAAATCCCTCCATGGTTCTTAAAAAAAAAAAAAAAAAAATAAATCATTATCAACCCACCCCTTATTCCCTCACTCTCTCCGTGTTCCTGACCCCCACCCCCAGAGACAGTTTTTGAGAGGATTGGGGTTTTTATTTGTTAATCCCACATCTTCTTTGCTAATCTAAGATGTTCAGAAGGTAGATTCTAAGAAACCACACTTTAGTAATTATGTGATTAACACTACCAAGATAACGATCACACAATCCTCTGTAGCTGGATTTCAACTGTTCCACAAGCCCTTACAGAGGAACGATCTTTTCAACTAAGAAAGATTGTTTTCTACAACTAATCTCATTAGCTTCACTGTGGGTAAAAATGATCCTAAACTTCACAGATCACTGACTAATGCTAGACAACATATAGGAAATTGTTTGACCTGCCTGCACTCGTAATAAAGAAACCATTTCCCCATAGGACCTAGAATCTCTGTGAAAAATAATCAGTGCTGAGGTTTGCTAGTTAATGTTTGTAAAATGTGTTAAGGTCTGTGTCAGGCACCACTACAGAAACACATCATCATTTCCTATGATAAAACAGGATAACACATAGAAAGCAAGACTCTAATCTTGAAAGCAGAAGAGTCATATGAGCTCGTAATTGTTTAGCATAATTAAAAACATATGAACTCTTAAAAGACTATTGCCCCATTGGGTGCAGCATATTTTCTGTAATAGGAAATGAAAAATGAAAAGTGAGGTAATATTTTTGCAGAACACAATTTACATATTATAATGGATCGCAAACTCAACATAAGTAAACACTTATGCTTTTACTGGGAAAGATAAACATCACACTGAGATGTACAAAGTGGTGTTTAGCCTATAGAAGACATCAGTTTATTATTTCACTCTCCACAGCACTTCCAAGGAAGCTACGGAAGTGTATTCCAATTGGCACACATCACTTAAAGAAAAATTTAAGTTCGGTGATGAACAATAAGATGGTCCTCTGTAAAAAAATAAAACCTAATAAAACCCTTACAAAACTAAGACATAGTGAGGACAATAAGACCTAGAAAACCTGTTCTGTGAGTTTAGGCTGAAGGGAAGACAGTGTGGTGGTAAAATTATTGATATTTAATATTTGGGAGGCCTTGCTAAGATATTATCTTTACTAAAATAACATTCCTCTTTACTAAAAGCAAACAGCCTGATGGTTTCCAACTCTCCACCTCTGAGATAAGGTAATACTTGGTGTGCCACTACTGTAGGTTCCAGTAAGAGCCATATCCCTGCTTTGTAACATTATGTACTGTTTGATTCTTTCTTTGAATTGTGGCAGTTCACAAGCTACTTGAGTCCATCCTTCCCAGGGAGGGGTACTTGGCTTTGTTCACACCAAAATGATTCTTTTTCTCACCTCTTTCTTTTTTTTTTTTTTCTGAAACCATCTGCAGGTTGAGTCTGTGCAGACCAATTCCCTGGCAGAGGACAGGGTGGCAGACAGGGAGACACTATCCCAGTGTTCTCTCACTGTGAGTGACCACAGTAAATGAAGTTTCTGCCTGACACGTTCCAATTTGTATTTGTGTGGTTACGCACTTAGAGTCTCCATATTCTCTGACAATAGAATTAATCCAGGAAATGGAAAAAAATAGCCATTGTGCATGAAAGAAAACAATTCTGGATTTCCTGACTTCTGAGGACAGAACGGTAAAGGGTTTTCATTTGGTTTAATAAAATCCATATGGAATTCTCCTCAGTTTTTTATTTTAGTTTATTTCCAACTCACCTTATCTACCTAACATAAAAATACAACAACTTTTGTGTTAGGATTCAGGAGGGATGAGCACCTGACATCTTCATGCAATTTCCAAACCTATTTATTGTGATTTTACTAAATAAAACCTCCTTTGGGGTGAGGATACAGAGTGATCATGACACATTCATTTCCTGGGCACTAACACAATGTCTCAGGACCTGAAAACTGACAATAACCACACTGTATGCCAGAAGCAGAACAACTTAATAGTCTGCCTTCCTTCACCTGAAATCACCCCCAGGGAAAAACCATTAGAAATTCATTTATTCGCGCAATCCAAATACCGTCACCATACTTACAAAAGCTTTAGAGATGTCTTAGAACATCTAAGACTAACTTTTGATCTGATTAAAGATAAAAAAGATTCCACAATAGTCATATGATAATTGTCTCAATACCATTAAAAGATTTCAAAGCAAGAAAAGAACTAATCTTAATCTTCATACAACAATTCAAGGCTTGTAATTACCACATCTAGGATTTATATTGGAAAAACAAAATACCTTCAATTTGAAATATGTTGAGTTCAAACGATAAATACTTTTCTTATTTCTCTATCAAAAATGTAGAAAAATAATATAGATAAGATTTTTCACATTTTCGTTTGTTTGGGTAAAGATTAAAAGGAAAATACTAAGAAAAAATTATTTTAGAAAGGGAATGTTAAGAAAAACTATGTATGTGTGAGAAGTGGGAGTTACAACAGAAAGTATTTTACAGCAGTTGCTACGAGCAACTGATGTATTGCTTCACACGCTGGATGAAATTATTCTCTTTAAGCTTTAGATATCTTTCTATGGATATTAACTTTAGTTTTATAATCTTTACTACCCTTTCCACCTTCAAGAGGAAAATTAAGAAAGCAAAGAGGCAGCTCAGGAGCTTATATTTTTATATATTCAATTTTCTACTCCATCATCGGAATATATTTTTCTTGTTCAAGGAAAATACACCTTTTTGCCCCAAATGCCATATTACCTCTTCTATTTGTTTTGCAAAAAATTCCTCCTCTCTTGCTTTAATTGGAAGAACAGAAACGAGGGTCAGAGATTTCTTCAGAGTAAGTGAAATTCATCATCCTTGCTATGTTCAAATCTACATCCATTAGACCTATTTTTTCCAGAGCCCTCTTTAACACCACAGGTAAGAGTCAATTACTCATTTCCTTTCTGGTCAGCAGCCTTGTGGTCAAACAGCCCGCACAGAACTTTCTTAATTACTAAGAACTTGAGATTTCAGTTATTTATTGAGAATTTTATTTATTTTTTATTTTTTTTTTAAAAAAAGGAGGTTGGGATAGAAACTGAACTGAACACATCCACTAAATGGGTATGGGCACACAGGCATGGCTGATTCCTCTTGCCCTCTTTTCTATTCTTCCCTCAGATTCTTCACCAAAAAAAGGGCTAATTGCTGCTAAGAAGCTTTTTAGTTTTGAAATATGCATTCCTCCCAGATTTTTAAGTCACATTTGTCTTCTGGGAAAGCAGGAACATAGCATCAAAGGCACAGATCATGGTGTGTGATGCAAAAACATGACCCCGACAACCAGACAATCAACAAGACTTGGCTCCCTCTTTTGCTTTTTCCCTTAGTCTGGCACCTGGGTCTCACAGGCTCTGCTGCACCCTCAGACACTACACATCAGTAGCCAGAAGATTTTGCTACAACTTTGTAACAAGTGAAAGCACTTGCTCCCAAAGGGTAAAAGACTAAGATCTCAACAATTAAGAAGCTGAAAAAATTATAGTTTAAATACAATTTTTGGCATTTGTTTATCTCCACTGTCATTCTCCCTGCCACCTTGAAGATTTCATTACAAAGTCTGTGCTCCCAGCCTTTTCATTGAAAACACAGCAACAGATAATGTAGCAGCATTACAAATAACGTGCATCTCAACTCCCTGAGAAGCAACCTTCGAAGGAGAAAGAAAGTTGATATATGAGGAAAAAGCGGTAAGGACAGAACAAAACCCCCTTCCTTAAAAGCAGTTTACTCCACATCACTCTGAAGAAGATGGTTTTTGCTGAAGGAAAACTATGGAAAGAACTGGGATACAAATGGGTTTTGAGGAAACAGTATATTGAAAATACACAACAATGAAATTTCCAGATCTCACAGAAGTTTCAAACCAAAGCAACAAACAGACAGTCCTCTTTCTACTGTCTCTGATATCCCATGAATATGAATACACATATCACCATAACGCCCACTTAAAATACATACTCCTACAGGAAAGTCATTACTATAGTCAGTTATCAGTAAAAAAGAAGAAAAAAAAATCCTAATGTTTGAAGTTAAGATTTCTAACATCAGAACTGATTTTCAAAGGTTACACAATGACTCTGAAATCAATAGAGCCTTGCCTCTGATTTCCATTAGACTAAATTATTGGGGTCTTAGTCACTTAAACCTTTCTCTTTAAGAACTAACCTGTTTCTTCTAACAGATTAAATCTTGGTAGAGACCTCCTGCTTCCTGAGACATGCTACATTTTTGGATGAGTCAAGGATGCAGTTCTACTTCTTTAGCTTCAGTGAACAAACTGCACTAGAGTAGTGTGCCAATTAGTGAGAAGATGACTTCTATTGACAGGCAAATATCATTCTAATTACTAATGATGAGAGAAGAACTACAGAATATACCCTTGTGTTTTAATTGTAACATCATCATTGATGAAAAATCGAAATTCTTTGTAACTATATGAAAGTTGTGCACAGAGTATTCTCCAGCTCCTCTTTTAATCAAAGCAATCTCCAAAACCTCTTTTACAGACTAGGCTCTCCTGCAATTTCCTCTTATGCCTTCAAAACTACAGAAAATCCAGAGTTACCCTGCTGCCCCTTTCAGCAACTGAATGCCTTAATCTCTCCTCTGATGTCTCAGTGATATCTACACATCATATTTTACCCACACTTTGAGCTTTCTCTAAACAGCTTGGAGCCTCAACTTTACCCACTCCTGAATCCCAGATTAGCTTTCCCTATATATGAGGCTGGTTGTACCCAGTAGTGAGGAAGTGAGAATTTTATTTCTTTTAAATATATGCTGCAATTGAAGAAATCTGTAGGGAGGACGTAGAGAGAGTGACTAATGCACGCACAAAATTACAAGTGAAGTTACAAACTTGTGTTTGACCCCACCCTAAAGCCCATATATTTTCACATGAATCTACAAAACTGCCTCTCAGCAGTCTCCTATTTGGCTATAAGTGATTAAATAGCTATAATAAGAAGAATTTATAAAATACTCAGAAAACAGAATATCAGATCAGTCAGATTTTCCACATTCTACTTAGCTTTTTGAAAGTTCATGAGTAATAAAAATAGATTGATCAGTTTATCCATTCATTTCATTTTAGGTTTTCATGCAGTTGGACGCTCCTATATCATCTGGACCTCAAAAACTCCAGGAAAATATTTTAAAAAGCTGAACAGTGATTCTACATAGGAGTCTGTAGTAGAGGGTGTTTGCCTCTTTAAGAAATCATCACAGTATTTGGCTTAATGCCATGTTATTTCCATTTTACATAACATACATTACAGGAAAAATCTGACCATATCAGCCCCTCTACAAGAAATACTAAGACACAGACACACAGTTTCCTTGGTTGTTCTGCAGACACATCTGCTTGATTAGCAGAATCATGATGCCTCTCATCACCATTCTAAAACAAACAGGACATCCATCCAAGCATCACTGAATACCTAAGAACCCACACTGCATCAGTGATTTTCTGTTGTCAGTGTAGCAATAATTCTCCCCTGCTGCTGTTATTGTCTCTCATACATAGCTTGAGACTTGTTCATTTGAGGGTGCTCAGCTTGTACCTAAATAAAAATTATTGTGTAAGCAATTCAATATCATGTCAAAGATACAGCTCCAGGAATGGTCATGACGCCAATGCAACTAGTTAAAACTCCAAGGATCCCCAACACAAAGGATACATGGTGATACAGTGTCCTCAAGATAAGCAGTTACTCTTAATGACTACTTGTAGCATTAAGGAAATAAAACCCTGTTAAAGTACAAGAGTTAGAATTAAAAAGCTAGGTACAACTTCTGGTGTAGAGTACTATCCTTGAGAGAAAAAGAAAGAATGTGCTTTGAGCGAAGAAAAGAGGACAGGCATCTTCATGAGACACTTGCTCCAGTGATGGTTTTCTAAAGCTCTTCAGTAATCCAGTAGATGTAAGAGAAAAATGACCTCAGCAATAAGCAAACCGCCGCTGAAAGTGTGACCAGAGTTAAAAGAAACAACTGAGAACTTGCTAAAACTGTCTGGCAGGTGTCTTGCCTTCAACAACCTTAACCTCCTCTGCTAAACTAAATATATGCTGAGGTCATCATCTGCTTTGTAACTTTATAACTCTTTCATTTAACTTGGTAGGGTTTAGTGACTGAAGTTGTAGGGGAGCTCGGAAAATTAGTTGCTAATGTGGCACAGACTTCTTTCTAATCCTTCAGAGAGAAATACAAAATTCAATACAATCCAAGAAAATAAACTGATAACTGTCACAGTTAGTCTCTTCATTGGAATTAAAAATTAAATGGTTTCAAAGAATCATTGGGAATTTAATCATGTCAGAAGAGATGTTCTGGAGAAACTTGTTCCCGAAGATCATCTATTTCATTCTAACTCTTCCATGGTGAGTAGAGCATGAATAAGATACCAAAATTCTCACCTTCTCTTGGACAAGGCCTAACTAGCATTCACATTTTTAGTCAAGTCTTTGAAGTGGCTATGTAATTTTTAGCTCTGCTGTCACATTTTCACCTACACAGACATCAGGAAGATATATTTCTTTCTCTCATGCTTAAATTAATTCTTAGGCTTAGGAACCCTAACTGCACAACACGTCTGCTTCCCTAAACTAAAGCAATCCATCTCCATCATAACACTGTCATTCTTGGAAACACTGTTTCCTATTCACAGTGCAAAAATGACTCTTTGCACCTGAAGACCTGAGTTAGTACCACTTCTTTCAGCATCCCCTTCTCCTTTCTAGCATGGAAACTAGTATTCTCAATGCACACAGATTAATTCTGAATTAAATATTCAGGTGCAGACTAGAAAGTGTAAAATGTAGAGGAGGAAAAAGTAGACACAGCTCTAACAAAAAAGGCAGAAGGCAGGGGACAGTCTTATTAACTATAGATTACTATATTTTTAAATTTCTTTGCTCTTTTGGTCTCTTCCCACACAGTGACACCTTGCCCTAAAGCTACAGACTGCTTTGTGATTACATTTGAATGAAAAAATGCAAAGCTAAATGAGGGTGCACTTGCTTTTCCATGCTCAGCTGACACATATCTAGTTTTCAGAACCCTGTAGTCTTCACATGAAGACTACTCACCATGCACTGCAGGCTCTACTTAGCCACCAGACTTTCACACATCCACTATTGCCTGTAAGCCCAGAAATTGAATGAGCCATTTACTGAGCATATATTACTTGATTGCTTCGTACTTTCCTAATGATCTGGACACTGAGAAGAGAATTCAAATACTGTGTGAGAAACAGCAATGACACTGTGCTTTACGAGATTGTTCAGAAGTGCCTCTGATGTTTATAGTTCAAAAACCCCTAAATTTTTTACATTAGCTATGCTACATGCTATTTTCTTAAGAATACTAATATAATGAGGTAATAATATCTTTTAACTCTTCTTGCAATAAATTTAATAAACTTATCTCTAGCTATATTTCAGATAGATACTATAGCCTCACTGTTTCTCTGTGTAATTTGGGGTCATGGCGCCAGAATACATTAGGAGAGATAAAGTGCAATTTTATCCCACTTTACTAAAGTGAAAGACAATAATCTAATATATCATCTGATAAAGGGACTAACAGGTATCCAAACAGCACACATAATTAGCCTTTCTGAGCTCTCATGAGTAGCACTTGTCAACAGTTCAGATTACATTTTTATCTGACCCTTCACCAGCATGACTTGGCCCAAGGCAAATTACAATCAGTAAAAATATATTTGATTTATATACATATAAACACAGGGGCACACACATATTCCTTTTGCCATGAAATAGAAAATATGCTTACAAAGCAAACAAAATGCTACAATATTTATACAACTGTATTAAGTCCTCTCTTTGCTTTGTCTTCAGGATTTTAATTAATTCTTAAGAAAAAAAAGTCACACCATTTACATTTCCACTGAAATACACACATAATCATAGAATATAGAAGACTTTTCTTCACATTAAATAAAATCACCCTAAGAGCAGACACACTGGGGGATGGAGGAGACAGAGGAACCAAAAAACAAAAATAAAAACAAACTACCTACCAACAGAATTAGATTCAGGAAGATGTCCAGAATCAGCTCTGCGATCACTGAAATTAGGAGGCTGCAGCACACATTAATGAACTGCAGATCTATACTGCAACAAGTGCAATATATATATTCCAGGATATCATGTCTGTGTTTAGTTCTCACTACACTACTACAAACAGGCTGTGAAGTGTACCTATGTTGTATCTGTATTAGCAGACTCAATTATATTTGATATATTGACAAGTCTTCAGTGCTCATTCAGGGAACTATTTGCCATCAATTTGCCAGTAAGTTTCCTTTTTTTAAAAAAAAAAAAAGGAGGAAATAGAAGTTTGAGGAAACAAACTGCTCTTGGCAATATTCTTAAACATTGTCACTGCAAACTAATGAGATCTAAGCAAGGTGCAACACTTTTCTTTCATCTAATGGGAAAAGAAAAAACCAGAACATTATTAAAAACAAAATGGATCTAGCTGTGTAAAGGAATTGGTGACAGGTACAAACACTGCAGCAAAACATCTACTTCAATATTTGTGAGGGGTTTCTTCTTTATTTTTTTTTAGAATTAGAGAATTAGATTAATAAGTGAACTAAAAGCCAGCCAGTAAAAAAAAGTAGGCATGTGCAATGAAGCAGAGCCATCTCTACATCCCCTGTACAGAATTAGCATATATTCATTTTAACGTGCATCAACTACTTGGTCACTTCATTGCAATTTCTGTTGGAAAGCAAGTGCCTTTAACTCATCTACTGAGGACTGTCTAAAACTGGCAGGATCTCCATTACTGAAAATAAACTGTCAAGCTTGACATGGTTGACTGTTTTTTTTCTTTGCTGAAATTATGGTAAGGAGAAACTTTCTGGATTTATTACTATACTGGGTACCTAAACTTAATCTTGACTATAGTCAAAATCTAGTTCTATAGTCTATAGTCAAAATAGGTTAATAAAAATATTGATCATCCTCATTTTTACAGTTTTGTGACTGTTCTCAACAAGGTTAACTGCAACACTAGGAAAGGCTGACACTTCCCACGAGGGAAGCCTGATAACAAGAAAATTGTGCTAAATATCTAGTAATGTTCCCAGATTGCTTTCACAGCTTTGGAAGGTCTGGCGACCATTAAAATGTTTGATGAGATTCAGCAGTTCTCTAGTATTGATGTGTGTCCAACTGCAGCACAAAACTTCAATTTCTTCTTACAAAAACTTGCCTGGGCAGCCAGCCTTCAACTCACTTTGGTTTACTTACTTTTTTGCCTCTTTGACATCAGAGAGGTAACTCTGTTCAAACACATGCCAGGTTCAGAAGACAACTGTTAGAAATATGTATTTCAATTGTATTTCCACCTCAGAAACGTGAATGGACAAACCAAGGCATAAGACCAATGGCAGCACATCTGCACACTTACACAGACAACTTCCACTTGAGATCCCACATGACTGTAGAGACTTGCACCCAGAGACTAAAAGAAGTTGTTAGACTTTCATTCACTTCCATTAAGCAGCCTGGGACACAATAGGCTATTTACAGCTAGCTTAAAAAAATCTTCTATGTAATATCTTCAATAAATGAGACTAAAACCATACATTGAATAAATTCATGGCAAATAGTCTAAGATTTGAGGAAAACCAGCTTTCTCTTTCCTTCCTCTGGTTCTAAGCACTGAGAGAACTAGTGACTCTCACAACAGGAATTCTTTACATGCAACTGGCACAAATTCCTGCTGAGAAAACCCTGAAAGCACTGAGTCAAATACAGTATTGATGACTGAGGACCTTTAAACTGTTCTCCCTACAGTAAGAGCTTTTCCATTCATGTGTCAAGTTCTCTCCCATTGCCAAGACGGCAAGCTGTTTTGCTGCTGTTTCTCTTCTAGATCATCAACAGAAAGACTGAGATTTAAGTTCCCTTAGGCTTAAACACAGAAGCTGCTCTTGCAGCTGGCTGCCAAAAGTTTTCTACTAAACCACATTTATGATGAATGGTCCTCTCCCAGGTAGGTGATATGCAAAGGAAATCCCATCAAAGCTTCCTACGTGGGGGTTGAGGGGTGAGAAGGGGAATAATCCAAATTCTGGCTTTAACTTTAACTTTTAGTCCATTTAGACCACTTTAATATCAAGGGTGAACTGTAGTAACATAAGCAGTAACAGTTCCTGCCGCAGACAGGGTCAAATACCAGGATAACCAAAACTAGTATCAAAGAGAAAGCAGAGAAGTTTAAAATCCCAATCCATTTCAGTCTCAGCTAGGCTTTTTCAAGAAATAAAAAAATGAAAATAGTAGGCAATCATAGTTCCTGCAGCAAAACTAACACACAGAATAACCAGGTGGGGAAGGAAAAGACAAAATTATTCACATGCTGCTTTTATTTATTCCTCAGAGAGCACTGCAGCTGCAAGAAATCCTGAGTAGATGTTCACTTGCAGAATTAATGTTATGTAGAAAGAACAAACATGAAATTTTTCACACTCTGTTTTGCTGCTTTTGCTGCTAACACATCCTTTACATACCTCACTGCATGCAGCCATCATTCTTTTAAGTACTTGACAAACCACTAAGCACAATACCCTATTCTTCACTGAAAACAGCTCAATAAAAAACTGACAACAGTTGGTTTGTAAGTATAGTCATCAAATTAACAAAATGCTTCTTTGTTCAGGAAATCCATCATTTAAGGGGAGGCAAGCAGGCAAGCATAGCCAAGTACAGCCACCTAATTGGGACAATTATGTATTTGTATTAGTGACTCATTTCTATTCACATTTAACTGCACATTGTACAGAAGGAGTAATCTACTGATATTCAAGCTTGTTTTTTCAAAAGGATTATGCATCCTTTTCTAGAATTTAATTTAGTGAATCATACACAATTCAGGTAACTGATAAAGGAGAAAGACTATTCATATGGCTACTTATAAGGACTCCCTTTCCTTCACCAGATGGACTCACGTCAATAACAGTTAACTTTGTCATAATAACTAGTCTAACTCCAAAAAACCTTAACCCAACCACAAACGCCATGTAAACTAATAATGCATGTGCATGGGGTAGCTGGTGGATTATGAGAGTGAAACCTTTACATTCTTACCAGACCTCACTATTAGCATGTCATCTCTCTTTACTCTCTTTACAGCACAATTGCTCACCATCTCTTTTTTTTTTTTTTTTTCTTTTTGAGGGGTGGGGAAATTCCCTCCTTTAGAACTTGAATTCTTCCTGCTAGATTTGAATCCAGCGCATTCTAGGCATTACCAGAAACTATAAATTAATGATGATGTATCTGAAAAATTCAAAATTACTCTCATTTAAAGAGTACATTTCTATGAAAGATGACATTGGTCACATTTTACTTCTGCGTAGTGCTACTATATTAGTAGCTTAATAAACTGCTGCAAGATCATTACTTAGGTGTCAGACACTGGCAAGACTCAAAGCCCTATATTTCTATTCTGAGAAATATATGTCCAAACAGCCATCTTGTATAAGATGATGAGTTCTGATCCTATTTATACAAGGGGACTTAGATTATACATATATTCTTTATGGTTAAGCACAGAGCCCACAACAGAACTGTAGACAGAATAAGTTGCATGACACTGAATCCATGAAATAAGCAGGATAAAACATGCATGACTAAAAGAAATTTAAAAAGGAGAGGGAAAAAAAAAAAAGGGGGATCATACAGGGGAGATACCGTTCCATAATACCTTAACTATTTTGAATTCCTTACTTGAAGTTATGAAGCTGGGCTTGCACTGTAGCATAACCTAAGCAGTGTACCAGGAAGGCTATCCAGCACAAAGAAAGGAATGAAAATTACTCAAAGAACCAAAAGCCTAACATTGTGTAACATGACAGAAGAGCAATTTTCATCCTAATTTAATATAGCAGTAAGACCCACTATGGAAGGAGGTACCTGAGACTATGTAGAGCTCTAACAACTCTTACGACTCTAACAACTCTTAAGACTAAGTAGAGCTAGACAACTATGGGTACCACAAAGTAAGGCAAAGGTGAAACTGCCCAGAGACCTAAAGCAAGATGTACATGTAAAAGAAACCTTAGAAGAAAAACAAAATGGAAAAAAAAAAGAAAAAAAAACAAACCAGGAAAAAGACCACAAAGAAAACCTAGCAAAAAGTCTAGGAAAAGAATGTTTGCCAATTTTAAGACAAATGCTTCCTGAAAAATGTTGACTGATGTTAGCAAAGAAGCTCCCTCTTACTTGATTTCACTAATGCATGGAGAGATTGGACTTAATACATCCTTTGTACTTAACTACGATTACATCAGCAATTTCAGCTTTCATCAGCAATTTCTCCTCACTGTAACAATCCACACATAATGTGACCAGGCCTTCTTTTTTTTTTAAGGCACATAGAAAACAATCATGTGAGGGGATAGAGCCTCCCTTTGTTGGGCTGCACTGATGCCAAAGCCCTTCATTCTTGCTTTGGTACTAGAAATAAGTAATCACAGGAGATGGAAAAAGTCTTATGTTCTGGGATGGCACGTATTATCCATCTAAAAAATAGCATCTTAAACTTGGCCTTTGTAATAAAAGGACATCCTTAAACTCTAATAAAAGGGTTTCAGACATCCCAGAAGTTCTGTTACTTTCTCTCAGAACTCAAACATGGTGAAATAACGAAAGCTTGAATTTGTCTAGTCATGATGTCAGGTACCGGAATCAATTTTGCAGTTATTTCTCAAGTTATATTTGGTTTTATTTCTAGTTTTAGAACTTCTGAATTTCAGTTATCTTCTTCAAAGCCCAGTATCATTAAGAGCTTCTGACAGATAGCATGACAATGCATTTTAGAATTTACTGTGTAATATACCAGATACATGAAATTATTGTTGCTGGATAGCTTTTAGCCAAAAACCAGCTTAATGTTACCTCAGGAAACTTGGTTGGTAGGAAATACCCCATCAGCTTTGTCAACTAAGCTCATTTTTATAATTGCAGTCTGAGGACTGATAATCAAGACTGATGCAAATCTAAGACACAAAAACCTTTTACCCATGCATGATCAAGCATCCCTTCCGCTTACACACACACTCACAGTGGAATACAGTTTTAGTGAAAAAAAGCTGTGACATCATAAGCAGCATTGTCAAAAGCAAGTATACAGAAAACTGACCCTGAAATGGAAAGAGGAGATTTGCGTAGAGGTGAACAATTACAGTCTGGTGGTACAGTGTGCAGCAGTGCATGAACTTGGAAGTCCATCTGACCCACCACTTTCTCTGGTCCCACAGAGATATAAAGGGGTGGTGGGGGTGGGGATGATTAGAAGTGGCTGCAGTTTCCACTGAAGTTTCCAAATGTCAACTTTTATTTTTCCATGGTGTCAAAACTTCCCCAACTAAACTGAGCTCAAAAAATAAAAAAAAAAGGGGGGTTGGGGAAAAAAAGAAAAATCCACACACCCATGTCTTTACAATCCATGTCTCACCATGCAGAGACTACATGAGTACATACAGGCACACACAGCCCACCTATTTCCTCAAGGAAAAAGAAGACATTGTGATTTGGCCAAGGCCTTGTCACTTTGGGAAGAAAAAAAAAAAAGTCTCAATTCATTTGCTTTTCCCTTAACATAGTAAAGCCATGACTTCTACAATAAACTTTTAATCTAATACATAAAGATATTTCTTCCTGAAATGATGCTTGGTACTGGGCTGAACTTTTTCATTTACAAAGACAAGAATGGTAATTTCATAATACTTGGAACATAGTAGTTTACTCAGTATTCTGAAAGGATTTTTCTTTCATTCTAGCTCACCACAGAATCATAGAATAGTTAGGGTTGGAAATGACCTTAAGATCATCGAATTCCAACCCCCCTGCCATGGGTAGGGGCACCTCATACTAAACCATGTCACCCAAGGCTCTGTCCAACCTGGCCTTGAACACTGCCAGGGGTGCAGCATTCACAACTTCCCTGGGCAACCCATTCCAGTGCCTCACCACCCTTACAGTAAAGAACTTCCTCCTTATATCCAATCTAAACTTCCCCTAAGTTTTAACCCATTACCCCTTGTCCTATCACTACAGTCCCTAATGAAGAGTCCCTCCCCAACATCCGTACAGAATGCCTTCAGATACTCCTCAAAACTGAAAACTATTAGTATGTTTTCCAAATCTCAAGTTCTGTCCAAACTCCAGTAATATTATCACCTTTTAATTTCAGATCTTGGCGTCTTATCCTTTTATCCTTTACCTAGCTCTTTATCCCACTTTGTCTTTTCAGCATGAACAGATAAGTTCTTTGCCACAGCACTTTCTCACAGAATCCTGCATATTTTGCTGAGCAGCTGATTTAATTTAACAGCAATACTGTATTTTTATTTTACATGGATTATAATCCATTATTTCATTGGTTACATTTATAATTTTAGTTACTTTTTTGAAGTAACATAGATAACAAAATATGAAGAAATAACAGAGTAAGAAGAATGAGAGTCTTTAAAGGTTTATATTTAGATTCCTATTTGAATGCAAAAAACTAATGCATCCTCCATTGAGAAATTGTTGTCAGTCACCTGAGTTACATTGGTATTCATTTTGGGGCATGAAAGAGGCAAGAATTGCAGACAGGAAAAGAGGAATATGGTTTGCATGCAAAAGCAAACTGCTCTCCTACAAGGTTAAACAAAGATAATTTTATAAGCCATTCCCAGTCATGTATTAATGCAGGTTTTACTGACGTAGTGAAAAGGAGAAAAAAAAATCTTTGAAAGAGGGAGGACGGAGGGCCTTGGGCATCATTACCTTCAGCTAAAGAAAGAGGAATTCTCTTTTTCCATATATAAATGAAGTAGCCAACAGCTTAAACATTGAATATGGGTTTTTTTGTGAGACTCGTCTTTCTAAAATAGCATTTTATTGTGTCCCAATTATTAATACAGACAGGATCATAAATATCTGTTCTTTCATACATTCTTAAAATTCATTCCACAACAACCCATGCTCTCTCTTCTCCTCCTGCTCCCCCCCACACCCTTTCTTTTTATTCTATTGACATCTTACAAACCCCAAAAGGCTGCAAACCTGACAATTATTAGATAAGAGACAACCTGATGCAAGTCAATCTTCCCTATTCTTACTAAATATTGCCAAATTCTGATTCCCAGTCACCCATAATCCATTTACATCCCGGTATATGTATGTCATAGATACCTCCATGGAAGTACCCAAACCACTTTTTCCATCCTGGACTTGCATTTGGACAAACCGCTAGATTTCCATCACATTGCTGCTGTTGTCTTCTGAACTATAATTTCTAGTGAGAAAAAGGACTAGCACTTGTCACTGAACTTTACTAGGTATATTTCCTGGAATGTATCTTCACCAGTGATAATGAGAATCACATCACTTCTAGGTACTTCAGCCATTTTTAAAATGTAGATAATATCAGTAATTAAACAGTTTCTTACTGATGCTGCAAGTATAATGGTAAACATCACTGATATCCTAAAATGAAAGGTCATACACACACACACACACAAAGCAGTATCCCTGAAATCACAGCTGGAAAAATGCATTTACAAAATTGTTAAAATAGTTTAATAATGTGCCTTCTATCACATGCATTCCTACTTACTGCAGGTACCAGAAATCTGTGATTGAAAAAGCCGGTTCTGCAGCTTCCACTGACTACACTAGCAGTGAAGCAAAGTAAGAAGCTTCATTTCAACTTAGGAGAATGTGCTATTCCATTTCTTTTGGCAAAAATGATGCAGAAATCACCAGGCAGTCCACAAGGATCTGCATGGTGCTTTATGGTGCCCTCTTGTTCATGAAAACCGTGCTTAAGTTTACCTCATTCTGTGACTAAGCAAACATCAGCTTTGTTTTGTTTGAAGCCAATACCAGCATTCTAAATTCTCATGCAGTATTTTACTAGCTGCTTTATCCATTACTTTAATTTTTAGCAGTACCCTCAAAAGTGGTTGGACAGACCACAGCTTGAGGTCATCAGCTTTCTCCACATTCACATTACATTAGTTTTCGATAATTCAAATTTTCACAAAAAAAAAAAAATTTATTTAGCTAGTTATAAAAGTGTGATGTGAAAAACTAAATAAAGGATTTTATTAGCAACAAGAAGCAGAGTTCTACGTCTCAGTATTCTTACATTCAGAACTTTGTTTCAAAAACAACCAAGTAATTCGTTAGCAAGTATGTGTAACATTCAAATAATTTTGATAAGAAACAAAATGAGCCTACACTTCCCCCAGTGAAACTGAGAAGTCCATCCTTAAAAGAAGAGGTCCTCTCTTACAATTTTGCAAACACTGTAGTAATGTACCAGCCTTATACACCATTTAGTTTAACGATATTTTATAATAAATTCATCACACCAGAATGCTTGATGTCTCAATGTAGCCACAAAATACTGAGCAATAAGTAAGTAACAACCTTCCTAAAATTTCCTTTTTGCTTTGATTTGTTGTTTTGGGCTTTTTAACAAAAAAAACCCAAAAACACCCTACACAGCAACAAAACTTGAAGCCCTAGATTTTTCTTTTTAAAACTACATTCATAATAATCCTGATTCTCTTCTGCTACCCTGCTCCAATCTGCTGTCCAAACATAACTTCAAAGCCTTGAATAAATGAAGGCTATAGTCAAGAAAAATAGTTTTCTATGTTGCATTCATCCTTTCTGTTATTTAAGACTGATGCATGCATCCAAAAAATCCCAGGTATTATAAAATCATCTGCAAAACCTTTAAAAATTTGGATAGGCCAATCATCACAGCAGCAGACTGGTCCTTCTATTCATTTTAGAGTGAACTCTTATTCCTACCTATGAGTGGAAAGACTAAAGCAAGAATCCAACAGCAGCTTTGTTACAAACTTGCCTTTGGAAGAATATCCCAACATCTCAGTTTTTGCTGTTTTGACTCCAACAAAAAGAAAACTACTGCCCCTTCTGTGTATTTACAGTTCATTTCGTTCTAATGTTTCTACTAGAACATTTTTATTTTATTTTAGGCTGGATACACTACAGTTTCTGGCATTATAATACGAAATGCTTTATCAAAGGAAACTGTATCTCTTAATAGACATTCTTAACTCATTTGAAATTTTTTGCTATTGAAAATTGTCAAAATTACACTCGCACAAATCATGTAATTTTTTAGATGAAGTGTCTCTGAAAAGAAAACATTCTGTTTGAAAGTCTGAGTCAGTTCTAGGTGTCAGGTACCTGCTACAAAAACACCATGGAAACTTTTACCCTGACATGGCTACACTCACCCAGTGTCAAAGATTAGAACAGTGGCATCACCCCACAGACTTTCAATCGTAACAATGGCCTTCACTGGAGAGCAAAAGCAACCTAATAGATGAAAAGTGCACAAGTTCAGATCAAAAGTAACTAGAGTGGAAAAAACATAAAGAAAGAGGGCAATAAACACATGCCTGAACCTATACAGTAGGTATCTCAAACTTCCCTAAATTACTTTAAAAAATTATTGAATGCTGATTCTTCAGATAGGAACCACAGAAGCTTAAGGTATTTCTTTAAGGTATTTAAGTCCCTTAAGTAAGACTGATAGCACTATATTAAAAAGCCTATCCATGTCTGAGCAACATTTTATTTTCTGACAGAAGGAAGCAAATATCATTCTAATGGCCTTGTAAGCTGAATTTCTGGAGTTAAGGCTGCGACTACAAATATGTCCCAACAATATAACAGCTTTTTGTGTTACTGCAGAAAAGATCTTTACCTCCGTACAGGATGTAATTATTTGTAACTCCCAAACACAAAATAATGAGGTGGCAGAATAGAAGTAGCAGAAAAGAACTGTATGTTTGAGTCCAGTCACAGCCTACACACAGAATAGCTGGAAAGAGACCTGTGCTGTTTCCTTCTGGTTCATTCGATCACCTTAATTTTTATATTGGTTTTCTTACTTTTCACAACTGCAAAAGTTCAAATATCCCAAGCGGAAAAGAATGTGAGATTCCTCAGAGATTTTTAAATGGAATTTTGGGATGAGATATACCCAGAAAAGATCCACCAAAGCAAAAAGATGGTTTAGAGCTGTTGGCCCAAAGGGAAGCAAAATTTTATGATATACTCAAAACCCTCACAAGTGGTCAGGTCTCTACCTGTTTAGCTTGAAGGGAAGAAGAAAGATTTGGACTAAGAGAGCTAGATAAAACCAAAAAGATATTTTAAATTAATTTATTTATTATAAAAAATAGTCATAATTTGAAAAGGGGGAATACTGAGATTCTCATTCTGTTGTAAATATGAAAGTTAGTTCACCTTTATGAAATTGCCCATGAAATACTAGGAATAATTTTCATTTGTTCTATTCCAACCCCAGTTCTTGAAGAATAAGCTGAAAACTATTACAACCTACTGTTTCTAGACACATTCAATATATTAATAAAATTCTAGTTTTATATAAGTATCATTAAAACTGAGGTTTGCTCTGTGAAGTAACTGTGCTGGCTAATCTAGGCTAAGCAGTGAATACAGTAACTTTCTTTTTCTTCCTCCAGAATGGGAAAAGCAGTTACCCAACAATAACCACATCACAGGATATTCAAAGAATACCAGGTTGGAAGAGACCTCAAGATCAGCTGGTCCAACCTTGGCAGTCTAGACAGGATGTATCGAAAAGATGTCCCTGCACCCTGTCCAGCTGAACCCAACGCTGGGGAATCCACCACTTCCTAGGGAGAATATTCCAATGGCTGATTGTTCTCACTGTGAAAAGCCTTCTTCTAGTGTCCAAACATAATCTCCCTGGGAGTAACTTGCACTCATTACTCCACATCTTTTCCATATGACTCCTTGTAAAAAGGAAGTCTCCCCCTTCTTTGTAGCCACCCTTTAAATACTGTGACACAGTGATAGTCTTTCCTGAGCCCGCTTTTCTCCAGGCTAGACAAACTCCATTCTCTCAGCCTTTTCTCACATGGCAGGCTTCCCATTCCTTTGTCATCTTCAAGGCCCTTCTCTGGACCCTCTCCAGCTTGTCCACACCTTTTTTGTACAGTGGGAACCAAAACTAAACACAATATTCCAGGTGTGGGCTGACAAAAGCCAAGGGATGATGACTTCTTCATCTCAGCTGGTGATGCCCTTTCTGACGCAACCCAGCATCCTGTTGGCTTTCTTTGCCACAGCAATGTCAGAACACTGTTTGTTCCTAATCAGAGTGCTTTTTTTTAAAAATAATTATAAAAAAAAAAACAAAAAAAAAAAACCCAAAACAAACAAGCAAAAAAAAAAACCCCCAAAAAACCAAAAAAACCCAAGCTCAAACACGACAATAGAAAGAAGCAAGGTCACTCCTCTGAATCACTAAACTCCCAAATGACTTCTATATAATTCTGATGACTGAACTACTATGACTGCTTACTTACTGTTAAATGGAAATCTGCAAAATGACGAGAAGAATGAACAGATATGAGTTTTGTTAATGAAACTTAGTACCATGCATCACCATCATGCACTTCCTTGTACGCTATTTTCTTTTAACACATGCATCTACTGCATACACTTGCAAATTTTTCACACATCTATAGAGTCACTTGTTTCTAGATAAAACTTTGCTTTTATACATGAAGAGAATATGGAAAGCTTTCTATATAAACAAGCAGCATTAATACGCCTTGGCTGAAAAGTAGAGGTTAGAAAATACCAAAACCAGGTGTAAATTTAATAATGATGCATGCAATAAAAGTAATTTTCACTCTTGGCAATGTTCACAGTGCTTATCTCTGAAATACTTAAGTGTACCAGACATGTCAAACTAGAGCAACTCCTAGTCAGGGAAGCATTGCCTTAACTCAGTTTCATTCAGACTGGAGACTCTCTCTTTTTTAAGTTTATACTACAATACTAAATGCATAAATACTAACTAGTATTAGTGAACTAAACTGAGACCTTAAACCTAGTTTCACTAATGAAAAATGCCTCACAGAACTGAGGGACATGGCTGTCAGATTTTAAATTTAGACACCATGGCTGCTCTGGGAATTGCATGAGGAGCCACTGCCATATAACGTCTTGCCCTTTCTTCTGACAGCCCATTTAGAAAAACTACAAGAACCCTTCAGTAATCAGTAATTTGCCAGCTGACTTAAAATTTCTCACTGCCTGAAAGCTGTGGGTCATTTTAAAGAGATGCCATGAACCACACAGTGCTTTAAGAAAATCTATAGATGGCTAATCTATTCCCAGGTAAAAACTGAAATAAGACGGCTACTAATGAATTAATTATAACTGGATTTGATAGATATTTCCACAATTTAAAATCCAAATTAAATCCAAGCAACCTCTAACAATCTCTCAGTTATCATTTCCATTACAACTAATATTACAGCATTAACAGAAGATTTTAAAGTAACAGCTTCCAGTTTCTCTTCAGAATTTTGCTTGTTTCAATTGTAAGCTGTGACAAAAATACCACAGCAAAATACTTGCAAATATATATTAAATTAAGGACAAATGTGTACTGCAGACAATTTTATAATTTGACAGATTCACTTAAGTGGACTTGCAGTATTTCATCTCAGTCCCAGTTGTTTCATTTCTTCTCCACTACAAAGCCGACTACACAAGTATAATCTGAACATAATTTTTCTCTTTTTCTAAAGCAGTTATAATTATTCTTCACATACTTACAAGTTGCTTGTCTGCATTTATAACAGGGTAAGTGCATCTTTAATGTATGAGACAGAGAGATCTAAAGCATCTCTTCATTGCTGAGACAACACTGAGTTCAGCCTGCTTGTGAGTTAAAGACTTCATTTAAGCGTGGTTCTTTTAACAAAGCCCAGCTGACTACAGCCTATGTTAGGCACTACACATCACATCGGCCCCCAAGGTAGAAGAGTTCTCCTTTGTGCACTGATGTTCTCAACCTTTGCTTTCCTACTTCTGCACTGCCTCCTGCTACATCTAAGTTTCAAATACAATCTGCAAGTTTTCCTTTTTTTAATCTACATTAGGAAATACTTCAGCAGCAAATGATAATTGAAGAGAAAAATCTCAGCCTTAATTAAAACCTTAAAATATTATTTAATTTCAAAATTCTTTTGTCCCCCAAGAGAAATATGTAGCATGACCACTACAAGACTGCCCTGTCACCTTCAGGCACTGCAACATAAGAAGTACCATCCTTTCCCAAGCACAGAAGGATCAGTCAGATCTCTTTTCCTCCTTTCTCAAATCATCCTTTCAGTATGCAGCATAATACCCTCCAAAGGGCTTAGAGTGAAGAGAACTGGGTAAATCAGAGAAGCAGTAGGAATAAAAAAATCAGTCAAATATTCTAAACTATGCATATGGAGGGCTGCACATAAGAACCATTGGCATCCCAAACCAGAAGCGCTACACAAATTCCATGAGTTTCTACAACTGCCTGTGCATACCCTGATGATCGCTCCACAGAAGCAGAAAAACCTGTTCCAAAGTAGCAAGTCTGCAAGCCAGCATCCCCTTTCATGTTAAACTGGCAATAATCCACCTTAAAAGCCTTGTGGCATCATATACACAGACCACGTGATTCATATATTAAGGTCTCAGTAAATTCCTTAGAGACTGAAATAAACAACCTACTCCTATACACAACCCCTTTGATTTATCAAAGTTTTTAATCCTACTACTCTCTTAATTTGGCATACCACAATTTCTGTACAGGTAAAATTCCTTATAAAATTCCTTATATTGCAAGGAATTACTAGTCAATTTCAGAAGGAATAAATGACAAAACTGACTTTTCATCTAATAAAAATAGTGTTTTGATACATTTTTTTTTTTTCTCTTCTTTCACCCTAGACGTCTTCTTTTACTCTCCTAATGAACTTCAATAAACTATTTGGAAATGTATGTTCATTTGAAATATTGATAACTGTATAATGATAGTAATTTTATTGGGGAAGGGATTCAATTTTATAGAACCTACCAGTTAAGAAACAAAATAAAACAAACGAAAACCAAACAGAAAACAGCCCACCCCACACCTCAAAAAATCCTACAACCAAGCACAGAAATTGTAGAGAAAGGCAAAAAATACCAAAATGCATTTTGTTGACACTGACCATCACTTTCCTGACAAAAAATGAAAACTACAAAGTTTCCAAGTGCCCCTGAGGAAACCTGCTTCACAGTTACCATTATCTGCCATCTGTAGTTTCCTTCTTTAATGAAATCTTTAGAATAGACTTCATCGCAGATGAGTAGGAGCTGTTAACCCTTCATTGTGGGGGTTTTGACAACTTGTGCAAGCTCTTCTAAATTAAATTTTTCTGCATAATAAAATGTAGCTTTATGCTTTCCTATATGAATCATTACACACTCTGTTTATTAGCCTGTCAGTCATGAAGAACTTATCAGTTGCACTTCAGAAGCTGTAGATTTTACTACTGTCTAATGATATATTGAAACTACCTGCTATAACTGAGTACCTAGACCTCCACATTCAGGTATGGTATAATAATACAGGCATGAATGATGTTTCATATATTCTATCGTTCACATTATTAGATAAGATAAATTTAAACAAATATGGAAAGTATTCTCTGAAGTTAAAATTATTATAGCTTGCTTTTGTATTTTGGCAGTCAGGATTAAAATCATCACCTAATGCTTTCATTGAACTACGGAAAAAAAACCCAGTATTGATATCACTCAAAGACCATTTGACAAGTATCATATATTACAAAAAATGAATCATCTGCAATTATTTTAAAGACTTATTTACTTTCTAAATAAGCATCGTCATCAACATGATGCTGAGCTGAGATCTACGATCACTGTGCTATTGTCACCACAACCTTTCATTCTCAATCTGTCCCATTCATCTCCTTCAGTCTGTCATGACCTACATAAGACGTCGAATATCACGTAGCTAATACATCAAACTAAAACACAGAATAATATATACAAGCAAAATATGAAGAGGTGATACTGAAAATAACGCCATTTAATGTTTGTCATTTAACTGTTTTGAGTAATGGTTACTTCCTTTCATTTTCACAACTACGATCATCAGCACATTTGTGACAAGCCTCACTTTGTACCTGACCCATTTACCTACCGTACCATCTTCATCTGCAGATTTAACAGTCTGTAAGTCCATTACATGCAAGTAGAAACCCTGCTTTCTACAGAAGAACATCAATTTACTAGTCAGAATACCTCCAAGATATCAATTAAAGGAAAAGATAAGCAGCTAAGTTATTGAATACTCCACTTCCCACCTATCATTTCCTCTTTTCACTCTCGCCTGTATCTTTTTCACTCCTCTACTCCCATCTATATATTACAACTCTTGCTTCCTTCTGCAGTGGTGATCACGCTTCATGAAAGCTTAGTCTAAGATCTGTATGGCTGTGTATATAATCTTGGCCTAATTTAAAGCTATATACTGGCTGTTTAGGAGGAAGAGCGGTTTGTCAGACTATCATAATGGTGGGTTGAGTATACGAACAAACATGGAGTAAAATGGGAAATGGGAAAATTCATCAAGTTGCACAATCTCAATGTGTAAAATATCCAATCATAGCCTCACAGCTAATAAAACTTAAGTGGAAATACAAGAAGAACCGCAGATATTGGAAAAAAATTAATGTGGCTAACCCTAGAAAGCAGTAGCCCTGTATTAAAAAAACAACCTTTAATGAAACTTCTTCCATTAATGAAAGCTGCACATTTATGCAAACATCAGATATTCTCCAACTGCTTTATATGTACAATTGCTGTAATATAATCTAATAGCCAGTCAAATATGAACCATAAAATATTCAGTAAGCAAACAGTTCCACTGCAATATTTAAGCACCTGCATTTAGCAATACTGCTTTCTTGATTGATGATCATAATAGTGAGATGTATTTTCAACGTCATCAGTACTATACTAATGGAAATGTAATTTACCAAGACAATTTAAATACACCATTGAGGTTCAAAATACAGTCTCATAAAATATGTCAGAAGCAACCTTTTATCTTTGTCATTTCTTTGGATACACTATGTATAATAAGATCATTTATAGAACTCTAGTTTTGCAGCCACTTTTCATACCAGTATTTTCATTTACATTAGTAAGCAAACCCAAACTTTAAGCAAGATGTCACCTTTTTGACACCATATGCTTCAATTTCAATTAATACCATATGAATGAGCACATACTTATAATTTTCCTGTCTTTCTTCTTGCCAGTTACAAGGAGATAGCACGAAAGAATATAAGGTAGCATAGCATGTGAAGCTTAATCCAAATTTCTGTTTCAGAATATTCAATTTGATTGCCCAATTTATCCAGAAGTTACAATCACTGTGCTTTAACACACATAATCTGTCCTAAAAGTGTAGAGGTCAGATGACTGAACTCCAAAGAAAACACTGGTCAAAGCTAAAGTTTTACTCTTGCATGGAAATTACACTAACCCAGTAAAGGTGATTTTTATTTTTTTTTTTTTTTGGTTGCTGTTGTTTTGTTTTTTGTTTTTTGCCTTTTTTTTTTGGGGGGGGGGGGGGGGGGTGTTG